>JAUCMU010000047.1:5210099-5221177 GCA_032275025.1 Enteromius treurensis | reverse complement strand
TACATGCACATATATATGAATACCGTTTACGTGTGTATGTGTATATATATAAAACTAATATATATATATATATATATATATATATATATATATATATGATTAAAAAATAATCTATGAAACCTTAATTTTCATACTCATTCTAAATTTTCATTAACGACCCAGTAGAATAAAATCCTAGTTGTTTCTTCAAGGTGAGGTTGCACATGACTCGGACAGCGGTTCTGCTTCATAACGGATGTGTTTCTCCGGCCGCACATTGTCAAAGCCCTTTCCTCTTTATGAATTATGGCGAGAGACATTCATATCGCTGACAGGTCTATTAGCAGAGGAGTGCTTGATCCTCTAAATGCTCTATTAGGATTAGAAAAAACTGGCAATTAGGGGCTCTTTAAGGTAAATCTTTTTGCTACCTTCTCAAATCTCCTCATACCAATTAGCTCCCTCATTTATCTCTCTGACACGGACCTCATGGGAGCGAAGGCCCGTCTCATTACGCCACTTCAAATGAGCTAACTGGGGTGTTTCTGACAAGGTGTCCAAAGAACAAAGTCAAAGCGGCACCGTTTGTTTATTTCTTTTTTCTTTTTTTCCTTTCCACTTCGTTTGGTGTTTGTGATGTTCTTGAAATTGGTTTAAGAATGTACACAAGCTAGTCGGCGAAATACTTTGACAAGTTAGCTTTAGATACACTGTTCGTAAATTCTTGAATTTTCTTCGTAGGTCGCAATCCTTGTGTACCGAACAACGGCGGTTGTTCCCAGCTTTGCCTTCCCACTTCTGAAACAACTCGGACGTGTTCTTGTACTACGGGCTACAACCTTCGTCCAGACCGCTCCACCTGTGAAGGTAGTTGTGACCTCTGCATCCGGACGTAATTAACCTTCCGATCTCTGAGATATTCATTATATTTCAAAAGCACGTTGACCTGGAAAGAGGTTGGTTGGGTGTTTTTTTTCTTCGCTAGGTCTTCAGTCTTTTCTGATGTACTCTGTTAATGAGGGTATAAGAGGACTGTCTCTGGATCCCAGTGATAACTCAGAGGTTTTGATGCCGCTCACCGGCACTCTGTTTGCTGTAGGACTGGACTATCATGCCGGTGAGTGCACTTTTCCTTTGAATAATAATAAATAAATAAATACAAATAAAATAATAACAAACAAACAAAATATATATATATATATATATATATATATATATATATAGAATTCAATTTTTTCATTTTGCATTCCAAATAATCTCTATTAAATTACTTTGACTAGGTAATTTTTTTTTTAACATAAAAAAAACACAATAAACACATGATAACATCATTGAAACATGATAAAATATTTTTAAATACATTTTTCTTATTTATTATTCTATATTATGAATTTCTATATTATTATTATACATGAGTATAAGTATATGAGTATAATATATATATATAGTTTTACTTTCTGTAATTTTATGCATTTTACTAATTCTAAATAGTTTTTTATATTTATTTGTATTTCAGTTTTTTTAATTCTACTGTTTTAGTTGCATGCCACGGCAGCATTTTTATTTTCGTTTTTCGGCTAATTTTTATTTTTTATTTTAACTTTTTCCTAATTTACTTGAATTTTAAATTACAAATCACATAATACTTTAATGGACATAAATTATTTTAAAATGATTTATTTATATTACTACTATAGTGTTTGTTCGTTTTCTGAAATGACTTTTATTTTTGTTTGCAGTTTTCTTTTAAAATTTAAAAAGTTTGCTCTAGTAACTGACCATTTTTTTTAGGTTTTAATGTTTATTTGCATTACTAGGAATGTGTGTCATAATACAGTCTACTGTAATACAAATGTGCTGTTTTACTATTATTTTTATATTATACTATTATTCATATTAGTTTTTCCTTCATGTGAAGAAAATATTGACTGCAGTTACTGTAGGTAGACGTTTTTGATTCTTCTGATATGTAATGTTATTATTCTTTGAATTAGTTTTGTATTTAGAAAACAAAGCAATTAGGTATCGCCATGCCATGTGTACAACAACATATCACCCTTTGACATGAGGAAAACATTGATTTGCAGAATATCTGCTGGTGTTTGGGACAGATTCATATGGTGCAGTAATTGGACAGCTGTCTCGGCACTGAGACAGAAATGCCCTCTTTGCATCAGCGACAGACAGTTCGGAGCTCTGCATTTGCATGATAAATCAAATATTGGCATTGCAATGCATGTCTATAATTTTATTTTTCGTTGCATGATGAGGTGAAGGGATGCGATATGCGGTTATGACAGATGGAAGATAATCGAAACAGATTAGTTGTACAGATGAGCCGATGCCTCATAACGATGTGAATGGGCTTCATTGGAGTTTTTGTCAAAAGGCATATAATGTACATTTTTGAGTAGGCGAGGAGCTGGTGGTGCATGAAGCTACGGATAATGTCATGCGGCCAAGTCAAAGCAATTTTCGTGAAAAGAGCTTCGAAAGGGACAGACCACGGGAGCCAGGACAATCATGAGTACTTTGGGCCTTTTTAGCCTCTATTGTTTTGGAGAAAAAGTGGGTTTGAATGAGAGCGAAAGGGCAAAGACATTTTGGCCAACAGAAACAGATTCATTTTTGTAGGTAGAGCTTGGCGTGCCGCTCTTCAAAAAAGAATTTTTTGAAGGCCTTGTTTCAAAATTGGCCATCAGCACAAGAATTAATATAGTTCTCAGCTGCTGTGATGTAAAAAAAAAAAAAGGGCAAAAAGGGGGAAAAAACACATTTTATTTAAAAAAATAAGTGTTGCTTGTTTTGTTTTTTTATTATTATTATTAATCTACATCAGTTTTACTATATTTAATTAAAGCAAGAAAAAAAAAAAAAAAAAAAAAAAAAAAAATATATATATATATATATATATGGGAAAAATATATATTTTTCATGCAAAATAATGTACAAAAATAAATAAACTGAAATAAAAACATTTTAAAACAAAAATGAATAAAAAAAAACTAAACACAACAAAATGCCAAAAACGTTAACTAAAATAAATATAAAACGGATAATATACAATTAAAATCTAATTAAAAATAAAACTAAAATAACAATTGCATGATATAACATCATAAAAAACTACAATACCAAAATAAAACTTAAAATGAAATTTATAAACTATTAATACAATATCAAAATCTAAAAAAAATAAAATAAACAATGTATCTCTGCGATACTGAAATGACATTTCGATACAATTTTTGGTGAGTTGACAGCAACAGTAATCAAAAATGTGGAATATAAGTATGCATAATATAACAGGCAATGGCTAATATGGTACCGATATCTTGTGCAACCCTATATACAGCAGGTGCTAACCAGCCAAGGCACACTTTACTATTACGGATTATTTTCTAATTGCATATCTTAGGAAACGATACATTGTACTGGACGGACATGGGCTCCAACAGAATCTCTAGATCCAGTCGAGATCAGACCTGGAGAGAAGACATCGTGACGAGCGGTCTTCGGCGTGTTGAAGGACTAGCGGTGGACTGGATAGCAGGTGTGACGGTTACTCTTCTTTTAGCATTTCTGTGTTTTCCTAATTGAAGTTGTCAGGCTTATTGTTTCTCTGTTGGTTCAGGGTCTTTGTTGCTTTGCATCCAAAGGTAATATTTACTGGACGGACCATGGTTTAAATCTCATCGAGGTCGCTCGGTTGAATGGCATGTACCGCGCCGTGGTGATATCTGACGGCCTCGATCAACCCAGAGCCATTGCTGTGCACCCAACAAAAGGGTACGCTTCTGGCTTTTTATTTTATTATCGTTTTACTCTGAAAATACACTCTGGTTTATTTTTTCTTTCTTCTAATTCTAAGCTTCAGTTTCATCCATGTGTGGCAACAGCATTTAAATGAATGACCTATGATCATCTAGAGAGCAGTTAGCTTGTGCAATTAGCACCTCAAAGCTTGTTAACTGCAGATGTACATCCTACTTAAAGGCCTTATAGTTTGTTGCATATATTCTAATTTAAGAGGGCCATCATGATCTTGACCTCATGTTTGTAATGAGTTATCTCATTATCTACTGCTTTGTACTGTAAAAGTGGATAGAAACATTAAGCAGTTATGTTTTTCACTGGCGTCACAAAAAAGCATTTTTCACTCCTCGAATGCAATGATCCACTCAGTCCCAGTTTGTCAGTTTTAGTCTCATTTACACTTGAATGTGCAAAAGTTGTCCGTTTAAGGGTACAACAGCTTGTCACTGGGACAGTACTCATGATTGTACCTTATTTATCGTCTTCAGTATTGGCAAGGTTACTTTGGAAATATAATAGGTTTGTAATTATTTCAGTTTCTTAACAGGCATTTAAACAAGGCAGGGTTCACCATACAATAGTACTCAAAATTGAATACTGTCTGACCTTTGTCATCGTTAACATTTTCATAAATAACTGTAACATAAAAAATAAAAAAAATCTCAGTAACTGTAATGGATTACATTTATTTTACCCATTTATATCTACCCTTAGAGGTAGTTGTAACCCTTTTTTATGTTTTGACAATGTACTGTCCAATTCCTCTTGGAAATAGACTGTGAATGGTAGAGGAGAGGAAAAACAAACCCTAATTAAAATTTTCGCATAATGACCTGAACACAACATTTTCCCAAACTAAAACAGTTACTGATTTTCACTGTAACTGCAGATAAATCTCAAATTTCAAACTGCGCAACGGTCAAAATTCCTCAGGATGGGTCTTAATGGTGCTGTCTTTTGATTCCATGCAGGTTTCTCTTCTGGACGGAGTGGGGTCAGAGTCCTACCATCTCCAGGTCACGTCTCGATGGTTCAGAGCAAGCTGTTCTTGTTAGCACTGGACTAGCAAGGCCCAACGGTATCTCCATAGACTACCAGGTCTGCTTCCCCTATGTGCTAACTCTGCAGGTTGCAGTTCATGTTGATTTCATGGCTTAACTTGCAGCCTTAGGGCAGCCAGATCATATATCCCTTTGTTCTTAACACAACAGATGCATGATGTTTGTCTTCCAACTGGGTTGTAGGAAAATAAATTATACTGGTGTGATGCCCGCAACAACAAGATCGAAAGAATCAACCTTGAGCGGGGTGAGCAGAGGGAGATTGTGTTCTCATCGAGTGGGGTGGATATGTTTTCCATAGCGGTCTTTGGGGCTTACCTCTTCTGGTCTGACAGGTAATTTATTTTTCCATAAATGTTACAGTCTCAAAGAATGGCCCAAGAAAGCAGATATCGTCCCATTTTCCCTACAAGGTCGCAATGCCTAGTGCAAAAAGACACTTTTGATTATTTTAGAATCTCCTGTAGTTCAATGTCATTCCAAGGATGGGTTACCTCACCTTCTGTTAGACCAGCTGTGTACTGTATTTCAATGAGATCTTTGGTTTTAATTAGTTAAGGGCCATTGAATAGCAAGTGTCAAACTTCGGTCTTGTACCCCCATGACGGTAGAGCCTACGCCAATGGATCCATCCGCCGTGCTTCCAAGAAAGATGCTGTAGAAGTGGTAACCATCAGGAGCGGCTTGGGCGTCAGTCTGAAAGATGTGAAGGTCTTTAACCAGGATCGGGAGAAAGGTTGAGGTTTCACTTAATGGCAGTTTTCCTGTTTTTTGAACATTGCACCAATGCACACAACTGCAAGTTTTATCCTAGATCAAGCAGGCTTGTCTAATCCCGCTTTTGGAAGACCACCTTTTGGAGTCAGATTTTAGCTCCAACACACATACCTGGAAATTTATAGTAACCCTGGAGACCTCGATTTAGCTGGCTCAGAGGTGATTAATGTGCACTAGAGCTAAACTTAAAACAAAGGTTGCCCTCCAGGTTCAGGATTAGATACTCCTGCTGATTAACAAACACCTGGTGATATGGAGAGATCAATTACTTGTCATCATAGCAGTAAATGTTGGATCCTTTCAAATCACACTTTAATGTTATTTGTATGTTGCAACTATTGTCTCAAAGCCATTTTTAGTTTTTTTTTTAGACCAGGGCCTCTCAATACTGGTCCTGGAGGTCCGCTGTCCTGCAAATTTTAGCTCCAACCCTAATCAAAAGCACCTGAACGAGCAAAACTTTGCAGGACAATGGACCTCCAGGACCAGGATTGAGAAGCCCTGGTTTAGACCACATGTGTCAAAGGGCCAATGTCCTGCAGAGTTTAGCTCCAACTAGCTCCAAAACACCTGCCTGAAGGTTTCCAGTAATCCTGAAGCAATAGATTAGATTGAAGCTAAACTCTGCAAGACAGTGACCTTCTAGGAACTACATTTGACATCCTACTTTGTAGGGAGTCTGATCTTTGATTTTTGGACTTTTTCGACCCAGGTACGAACGCTTGCAGCAGAGCCAACGGAGGATGCCAGCAACTTTGTTTTTACCTGGGGAATAACCGGAAAACTTGTGCTTGCGCGCACGGATATCTTGCTCAGGATGGACTCAAGTGCAACAGGTACGAGGGTTACCTGCTGTACTCCGAGAGGACCGTTTTGAGGAGTATACATCTATCGGACGAGAATAACCTCAACTCACCAATAAGGGCGTACGAGAACCCGAATTATTTTAAAAACGTTATAGCTTTGGCCTTTGATCATCGGCAGAAAGCACACGGAACCAATCGGATTTTCTTAAGCGATGTTCATTATGGGAATATACAAGTCATCAATG
The DNA here is from genome assembly GCA_032275025.1 of Enteromius treurensis. Classification (NCBI taxonomy): domain Eukaryota; kingdom Metazoa; phylum Chordata; class Actinopteri; order Cypriniformes; family Cyprinidae; genus Enteromius; species Enteromius treurensis. The sequence continues at coordinate 5,214,493 of JAUCMU010000047.1, read as the reverse complement.
ACGACTGGACAGGACGACGCGTCATTGCTGAGAGTAAGTAATTGTGTCTATGTTGTTAGTCGCCCTCTTTTTGTTTTGAAATAATTGTTTTTGGTTACTTCATCCACAGACATAGCAAGGACTCGTTTTGACAACCCTTTCATAAATTACCGCCCAAGTCTGCTATGACTTTCAGTGACTTTAAAAGCCTATATTGGGCGAAGTACAAGTGAAATGACAATGTCCGCTGTTGTTTTGAAAGCTGATACCTTCCGAATAATGCTGAATAATGATTTTACTGAGCTTTTCAGACACACTTAATGTTTGTAGTTTACATCATATCTGCTAGAAACATTTGAATTAATTGAAAAGTGGTTGTTTGGATCTGTCAGGACTTTCAAACCATTTTCCATACTGTCCAGCCTGATATTGTCTGTCCAAGGTACTTTCGTAACACATTTATTTGCTTTATTTGGAATGCAGCTCATATTTGTAACAGCATCACGGCCAATTAACTGTGGTAAAATGTAAATAAATTATCCATACAGGGTACAGCCAATTACTCTGATAAAGCAGCAGCCCAGTAGCCGGCATTGAAATTCATACCTCTTGTGATTTATCAGGCCCTAACCTTGTCAACATTAACACACGTCTCATTTAATCAGTATGCCATTAACCTGCAGAGCTGTCAGTTCGCAGCTGCCGTACTGAACGATAGCTTGCCTGAGAGGAATTGCGATATTTGTCAAACAAGGCCGTGGCAGGCGCTCAGATTGTTATACCTGACCCTAGACGCTAAGCTTTATCCTTTGTCATGGATTTATGCTGATATATTGCAGGCGTGTATCTTGGCATTAGGCTGATAAACAGCTCTTGTTTGAGGACTGGTAACTCTTTAGTTGAAGTGAATTTTTTTTTATTAGCTGATATTAGTCTTTAAATGTTGAGTTTAAAGTGAACTGACTATAGCTGTGTCTTGCCCCAACATCTCCAGAGCGTTTTTGGATAGGAAAGTTCAAATCTGACATATTGCAGCTTCTCCAAATCAAAGTCCAGACAGTTTCTCGTCTTGATGACTTTTACTAAGACCTCTATCGTTTTCACCAGGGCTGGTGATTAAAGACTTTGTTTTTTTTGTCACGCTGTTAACAACGCTTCCAAATCTGTTTTATTGACAACAGCTCAACCTGTTCAGTCAGCATGAACTTTCACAGACAGAGGAATTACACCTATCTTTCTTCATGTATACGACTATCAAAACTATCATGTGAGCACCCTGCCTGCCTCTTCCTATGCTTGCAACAGAGCCTCTGGGTCATTTTACACTGAAGTTGCAGCATGCTTGTTTTTGCAAGCTGTTGATGACTTTTTGTCCCCTCTTAATCTTTTTAACCTGTCAGACTCGTGTCGTTTCAAACCCTGTTTGACTCACTACCTCTGTGAAACATAAAAGTAAAGTTGGTCATTTCCATGCAATGCCAAATGAATGAGAACTGGAGTTTGCACTGGATCATATGTACGATTGCTTTTGTGTTAAACATTTTGCGTGTACTTTACATTAGATTTATTTATACTTTGGGGCCATTGAATGCTTGAATCTGATTGGCTGATGAACATTCTAAGGTGTGCAATTGTTTTCAGGGAACTGCACGGCGAACAACAGCAAAATAACCAAAGTTCACAACGATACTGGCCAAACAAATAAATATAATAGTCAATATAATAAAAACGAGAGCTATATATCTCTCACATATATCTCTCTCCCTCAGATGCACACAGTTTGCACACACATTAACATATGTGCTGATGTTGTTAGCACACTGACGACTTTATCCTTAACAAGGCCAAAAACACAGCTTTAAAGACCTTTTATGAATAAGTTAAAATATGTTATGAACATTACGAATAAGTTGTTTAAATATATTTTAAATACTACTCTTTTTGCATTGTTTCATATCGTCATGTAACCACAATAATATTCTATGGCAATATCGTGTTATTGCTAATTCTGTTACATCCAACGCAGTTTCGCGACTAATTCGTATGTATTTTACGAGGTGGCTAATTCATACGAATTTGTACGACCTCACAACATTTGTACGAGTGAGGCCGTATCAGTTCATACGAATTAGCCACTTTGTAAAATTAGTACGAATTGCTGTGAGATTGGGCTGGTACATCCCTACTATTCACTTCAAGAGTTCACGCTTTCCTCATAACGAACAATAAGCAAATTTGGCGAGCTGTCTGGGGAGCGAGCCGGGAGAACGGCGAACTTCGAACCCTAATGGATAGAACCCTAGCGTGGGCAAGAGTTCGGCGTCCGGCTCGTTCAATGTATATAATGACTTGAATTTCAAGTTTCAGCTATTGGAAGACTTAAAATATAACACAAATGTTTTTTTACATTAATGCAAGTTCTTTTACTTCTTGGTGAAAGGTTTCTTCAAAATAAGACTTCTTTTTTTGCTCTATTCACACCTGACGGTTACTAAGTTACTAAACTACAGAAAGGCTAATCAGTGTGAAAATGAACAACAGCAAAATATAATTAGTCATTTAGGACAGACATGTCTGGATTATGAATGAAGTGAGAGGCCATTGTAATTCAACAGGAATCTGTGAGAGAATATTAGAAAGAATTAAAGGTTTTACTTAGTCAAGACTCCACAATGGCGCAAGACGTCGAGCCCTGAAGGCTTTTTATCCATGTGTGAGGAAAATCAATTGCAGGTCAGGGGTGAAAGAGAGCTACTGTGAGAGTATTGGCTTGGAGAGAGAGAGACATGCAGAGGGAAGACAACAGACAGATATGGAGTGTGAACTATGCCAGAGGAGTTCGACAGCACATGATCAGCCTTCGGGCCTTTAGAGAAAGAGCAAGACACAGCGATGCCAATGCCGCGTCTCCTTTGGGTTAAATCTGTCTATGTTAGCCAAATGACGGTGATAGATCGCTGGTGGGATGTGTTTGCTTGACACACTCGTAATATATCGTACAGGAGACGTTTCCATGGCAACACACACTTTTCGTCGGAGCCCGAAGTGGAAATGTCATGTCACCTTCATTCTCAAAACCAGTCATTTTCATCTGGAGCCGTGTTCTTGATGACCTCTGATGAACAAATACCAGGTTATTGCTGTTTAAAGTCAAGTTTGTTTTCTTAGCGCTTGTTCCTGGTCTTATTGAGGACTATTTTTCTATGGATATGTTGGTTTAGTATGTATATGAAGAGTAAATGGCGTTAGCGTAGCGACGAAACCTGAAGCCACCGTAACCAATTGTAGCTAGCTTCAATAAAGATATTCTGCTCCGTTTTCAAAGAAATTTTTTTGTTGCTGCTCGGTACACGCCATGTTTGTGTACCATGTTCCCACTTTTTTGGGAATCTGAAATGATCTAAAAGGGCAGCTTGGCCAGGCTAACTTTGCTCGCGAAAAGAATGTAGCATCAACGGAAGTATGGGCAGGCCCAGGCTAATATTTTACTGTTTCTGTTATCAGAAAAGGGAATGAATTTGAAGTAGTGACTGAAATGCGGGACATTATTTGGCGTACTTACCAGGGTAGGGTTGCACCAACCATTCATAAGTTCTTCTTTAAATTAGAATGTTAAGTCCACACTAGATGCTTATTAACTACTAGCAAGTTAGCACCAGTTGTTCGTTAGGCAGGACGTAGCTACAGTAGTAGTTCGTAAGATTTCTGTAAATAATGCTTAGTTGCATAATATGACATTTACAATTAATCATCCAGTAAAAAACTTATACGAGTAAAAATTGTTTAAATGCTATGTATTTTAATTTACCCTTTATACTTATTTTGGGAAGGGGAAGTATAATGGGGAACGTCCGGTGACAGCAACAGTGGGTCGGTCTTAAAGGAGACACCGAATCTACACTGGAAGCAGGGGTGGACTTAGCCATTAGGCAAAGGTAGGCAACTGCCTTGGGCCCCCAAAATGCTTTTCACGAGATGGGCGTATGGACACGCGAATGGTAACGATGTTTATTACCAGGACCATCTGTGTCTCAGAGTTAAACATGCTTCGTATGTATCATGTGTGTAGCAAACTAAAATATTATGTATCTGAAGCTGAATGCAGTGCGAGGTGTCTCAATCTTTTCCGCTGCGTACCTCTCTCTGCGTCTGCTCCGTTCAGTGAAAAACTGTTGCTTACATTAGGTGCATTTTCGTTTTAAAAAGCATAACTTTACGTGCATATCCCGGCGTTTTCCACCCTCCAAATCGAAAAGTGTAGACAATGATCGGTTTGATTCTAAACGCTGTTTTAAAACGAAAACACACCGGTGTTAACGGAGCGTGGTAAAGTTATGTCTCATTTTAGATTTAATATTCGCCTATGCTGCTTTAGGGAGCGTCTGCAAATTTACATCTCAGTACTAAACGAAGTA
>JAUCMU010000047.1:5179529-5194391 GCA_032275025.1 Enteromius treurensis | reverse complement strand
GAGCAATCAGTGTGGTGTGAAAAGGACCCAAAACGGCAGAAAAATGCTACAATGTATCATTTGTTGCCCTTGGTCCGTACCAAATGAACCGAACCACAGGTGTGAAAGCACCCTAAGATTGTGATCTTCTTTAGCTGAAGCACAACATAGGTCCATGTGTGATGGTCGATCTGTGCTGTCCGAAGAAAATGTGGACACTCTAATCTTTCTGAACTCAAAAAAAATAAAAAAAATAACGTTTTTGCTGTATTGAAAACATACCAAACCGTGTCGTATCGAACCGAACCCTGATTTTTGTGAACCGTTACACCCCTAATATATATATATATATATATATATATATGTTGTTTTATGAGCACATTCCACTAAAAATCATTCTTTTTGGTAGAAGTCTCCAATGAAGTTCTATTTTTTGTCAGTAAAAAGAGGCTGGGTTTAGTTCAAAATATTTAGTTGAGGTTACTGTACAGTATGTTTGAGTAACCCTCCACCTCATAATCCCTGCTTAGAAACGACTTGAAACGTAAGCCTGCGCTCGGAGCGAGAATGTCATGTTCTTGTCCACGATTCGTAATTCGGTGCTAAAAAGTTTCGATCTTAAGAGAGATTGAAGAGGTTTCACCTGTCGAGATGACAGCTCTGATATCAGGACATCATGGAGATGTGTCTGCCGCATCTTTCATCCTGATCCTCCACACACGTGTGGGCGGCAACGGAACACTTGGGAATAAAGACGTCCCCACCGCACGAGGGTGAGAACACGTGTTTGACATGCTGTCATCGCGGATTAAAGCGCGAGTCTCGCTCTCCACGCACCCATCCAGCCGCCTATTATTATTACAAAGACTCTGGCGTTCAAACGGACGGCCCTTCAGAGACATCTGTGTCTGCGTGTGTTACTGAAGAACGCTTAATGCTGCACTTCAGAACAGATGTGTGTGGCTCACCAAAGCCTTCGGAAATAAATTGCAAAAAACATGAAAAGCTCTTATACTGGAAAAAAAACTGTGCAGCCTCTTTTTGTTGATGGGTTACATGCGGTTATCATAGAAAATTGAATGAAGAATTTATTTATTTTTCCTTCAGTGTAGCTTTGCTGTATTATGCCAAGATATTTGGTTTGTCCTCAAGTTTGTTTTTTTTGTTGTTCTTGGTGTATTTATCTATTTTATATTTTCACCCCTCGTTCAAAATGAATCCAATTCTTCTTAAAATTGGCTGAGCTGAACAGACGACGTGATTAAACTCATTTTTTTATTTATCTTTGTTCAAAAGTTATAATGTCGCAAAGTTAACGAGGTTGATCTAATGTGGTTCAGAGGCTTGATGTGAGGATATCAATTTTGCCAGGATCGACTGAACCATGGGTCCGCCATTTTGAAATTTGACATAAATTGCAATATCTTTTAAACCATTTGACATATCTGCACAAAAATCACCGAGCATCATAAACGCAATGTCCTGGAGGAACATCATAAGTTTAAAGACAGCGCCACCTACTGTTTCAGAGATATAACGATTCTTGCACAAATGCTTATAACTTCTTTTTTTTATATTATTGGATTCCCTGGGTTATGCCGAATCTGATGATGTCTCATTTGTCATTTTCCATGAATGTGCCTGTCAGCCATATTGAAGTGAATGAAAAACAGTGCTAGTTTTTGCTAGTCTTCCTACAATTCTTTACAAATCTTTGGGCCGAGCCGCGCAGACTTGATTGAACGGATTTTTGAAATTCACTACCGTTCCCGAGAAATACCAGTCCAAAGTTGACCGTGCTTCTGCTTGATGATTTATGCTAGGTAGCTTAGCATGCTAATTGGTTACCATGCATTGTAAGGTGGCCCCTTATCTATTAGGTTAACCGTAAATTACTTTATGATTAAGTTATCTTAGAATGCTAATTTGTCTAAAATTCAAAGGCATGCTTTTGTGAGCTCATTGTGAGCTCGTCAACTACTCTTCTGCAGCGTGAAAAATGTGCGTCAACTGAGTGGCGCACTCTGCTAAGCCGCTGGCTCTGAACCTTGCAGGTCGTGGGTTTGAGTCTGACGTCACACATTTTGAGAGCACCAAATTCATTGTGGCGAGAGTTAATGCTGGAGTTGCATCTTTTCTAGATGCTGTACTTTTCGAAGTAATCTAAATAAATAATATTAACTTAATTAAATAATACATTATGAAAATTAATTCAAATAATAATAATAATTCATATTTCTAAATAAACCATAGTGTACTGTATGAGTAGCATGATATGTGAATCAAAAGGCTATTGCTTTGAAAATTTTCGACAAATTCAGTGTTTAACCATGGGAGCTATACACTATTTAAAAGTATCCAAATAAAATTCAAAGTTCAAATAAGCTGCTAGCAGCTATATTTCTGTCTTTATAACTTGCAGTTCTGACTTTATCTCGCAATTCTTCCTTTATAACTCACAATTCTGGGAAAATAAATAATTGTGAGATAAAAAAGTTGCAATAACCTTTTTTTATGTCTTATTGAGTAGTGGAAATGGTCTTCTATATGTACCATATAGAAGTTGTGGAAGAAGTAAGTTGTGGAAAAAAAAAACTAAAACCTTATGATTAAACAGTTTCCACTGAGTAAGTCATGACAGTTTGTTTTTGATAGGGATCAGATGTTTTGAGTGAAAGATTTCAGTGGTGACTAACTCTAATTAATAACTCAAGGTCAAATTTTACATGCGTGAGTTGACTGTAGATTTTGAACCCTGGCTTGTTCTCATCTGTACCATCTCGGTGTTTCTGACTCGATTCATTTCCTTCAGGCACGTGAAGAACAGCCCCTCTCACACGGCTTACCTTCCTCCCTGAGGCCGTGTGTAATGTACTGTATCTCTGTGTCTGTTGCGACAGCGATTCCATTTACACTCTCTGTAGATCTGGGTTAATCATTTATAATGTGGGTGATAATGGAGGAGGGCTGTCCTTCGGGGTGTCACGGAGCTTCCCCTCCAGCTCTGGATGGCCTGTGTGTCTGTGTGAATTATACAGACACTCAGTGTGCTTTATTTTGGTCTGTGCACCTTTGTGCTGAAAGTAAACTGTCTGATGGAACTGTTCTGTACAGCAGGAGAGATGCTTTCATTTATTTATGACCAGCACTTCAAAGTTATTAAACAATATTTACAAGATGACTCTAATATTCATGAATAGACTATCTATCTATCTATCTATCTATCTATCTATCTATCTAATGTCTGTCTGTCTGTCTTGTACATCATTCTATTTATTGTCTGTGTCTCCGTCCATCCATCCATCCAGCCATTCATCATTATGTTGTTCACCCTGTCCATCCATCCCTCCATACATCCATAATTTTGATTTCCATCCATCCATCCATCCATCTATTACTGTATATTGTTGTATTGTTCTATCTGTTGTTCTGTCCATTCATCCATTCATCTATTATCTGTCTGTCCACCCATCCATCATTGTTGTTCATCCTGTCTGTCCATCCATACATCCATCATTTTGTTTTCCATCCACTCATCCATCCAACATTATATTGTTCTATCATTCTGTCTGTTTTTCTGCACATTTATCCATTCAACTATTGTCTGTCTGTCCATCCAACCAACCATCATTATGATGTTCATCCTGTCTGTTCATCCATCCGTCCATACATCCATCATTTTGTTGTTTATCCTGTCCATCCATTCATCTCTCCACACATTCATCTTTTTTTCATCTGTCCATCCAACATTATATTGTTCTATCATTCAATCAGTTGTTGTCCATTCACCCATTCATCTATTTTCTGTTGTCCATACATCCACTCATCCATCATTCTGTCTGTCCATCCACTCATCCATCATTCTGTCTGTTGTTCTACCAGTCTATCTGTCTGTGTGTACATCTGTTTTGCTATCTATCTGGCATTTAAGTAGGAGTTCAAAATGTTTTTAATGTCATGAGAAATATTAATTCATCAAAACGTTTGACTGCTTGTCTGTAATCTGCTAGTTTATTCAAGTGTTCTTGTAAAAAAACATTTATTATTATTAGCAGGATTTTTCATCGCCTAAATTCTACTTCTTGAATTTGTAGGTCATTGTAAAATCAGGACCCGGAACGTTCTTTGGCTTGGCAATTTACAGAGACTTCATCTTCTGGTCTGACTGGACGCGGCGGGCGGTGATCCGCTCTGATAAGTTCACCGGAGCCAATACGAAAGTCCTCCGCGCAGATGTCCCTCATCAACCGATGGGAATCATTGCTATTTCCAATGACACCAACAGCTGTATGTGATTCATTTCCTTTGTTCCATCACATGACGCAACTGTTTTAACATTTAACTCAAACCAAACATTTTTAGATAAAAACTGAAGTGTTGTGTCAACAAACCTTTATAGTATGTTTCTGAAACTCTTGAATCAAAGAGAGTCTTAACAAGAAAGAGCTGTTAAACACGTTTCTTGGTTGACGTAGCGGATGTCTTGCAGTCTTGTTTGTATTAGGCACACAAAGCTTATTTATATTATTCACACAAGGTGTCTGAGCTGTTTAGTCTGGGATGACAGCAAACACAACACTAAGTCACTGATGTTAGATGCGTCAGAAGTCACTGGGGCCTTTTTTTGAAGAGTGCAAAGGAAGCTGGAACAAAATCAACACATTCTGACACAAGGGTCAAATAAGCTGAATGTAGTCACAGTGTGCTTTGCTGACTCTACGTATTACAGGACAAGCTGAGCTCATATCAGCACAATGTTATTAATACAAAGACAAATCATGTTAATGCATGACTGCACATCATTAGAAGGTAATTATTCAGTAATTACAGACTGATATTGTTACGAGGCACGGAGGAAAACGTTCAAGTTCAAATGCAACAAGTTATTTATTGAAAGCTCGTAGTCAGGTTAACAAAGGTCGATCGCCAGCAGATACAATGGAGAAGACATAGGCAGAAACAGAGTCGAAAAACAGAGCAATGGGTCACAAATACCGGTAATCAGAGTCCTTGGGGCGAAGCAGAGAGAGAGAGTCCAAATCCAGGCAGAGGTTGTCAACAGAGAATCCAAAGGCAAAGAACAAACTAGAACAAACTAGAACAAACACGACTGAGAAACACGAACCAGGTTTGATGATGTATGAACCGTGACAAACAAACAAACACAGGGGGATTTATACAGAGGTAACTAGGTCAGGGGGTGGAGCAAACAATCGAACACCAAGACAACCAATGAGTGGGCGGAGACATGAGTCCATGTAATGAGTCTGGGCATGAAAACGGAGACAAACACACACAGAGTTCGTGGAGCACTGGAGTGCCATCCAGTGACCAGAGCTGGCCCTCCAGCTGATCATGACGAACACAGTGTATAAATCAGCGACAAAATCTATTACTTATTCAATTCATCAATCAATATAACTGTCTCTTTTTGGTTTTTAGTGCTGATTTCAAACATTCACCCTGGACAAACTGGTGAGTTATGTTTCTTCAAATCTTTGCAGATATTGGAACAGAAAGAGGAAGGGTTATATAGATGAGCTCCGTATGAAATTGATGTCTTAAATATTCCACGTTTAAATTTAATCAGAGCGTTTTATGTGATATTATAGGAAAGGCTGTAGTGATTACAGAGTCTGATAAAAAAAGATCATCTCGGGTCATCAGCTCTTCCTAAATTATATGAAGCAAGCATTTTCTGTAAAGCAGCTTTGAAACAGTATGTTACTGTAAAAAGCACAATACAAATACATTTGAATGACTAAATAAATAAAATAGACCTCTTATAAGAAAACATAAAACAGCCATACAATTACTCAAAATGACGAAGACTATAAGATGAACGTTGAGGACAAAACAGAGAAACTTTTCTGAAAGATAACAGAAATAATAAGTAGCAATAGATGATGGCCAAAGACTGCTTTATTAATTCAAGATAGTGTCATGAAATATTTACAGACAAATCCAAAGTAACTGTGAAGCCCCAGAGTTCAGTGTTCACTGGAGACACAGTTACTCTGAGCTGTGATGTGGGACGAAAACCTGCACAGAAGATTACCTGGTACAAAGACTCCATGAGAATGAAAAATGGTGGTGAAACAGAAACACTGAGAGATGTGAAAGTCTATAATGGAGGAAAATATGCGTGCTCTGTAGAAGGAATAACCATACAAAGCCATAGTGTCACGCTAGAAGTGAGAGGTGAGTTTTTACAGCACAATCTTAAATCTGCATTTACTTTACAATTATGAAAATGAACATCATACATCAACAGAATCATGTGCTGTCTTAAATAATTTTCACACAGAGAGACCGAAGCCTGTAGTGCGTGTTCAGCCTGATGGACGTCTGTTCAGAGGACAGACGGTCACTCTCACATGTGACATACAGGAGACCAACATCAGCTGGATCTACAGCTGGAATAAAAATGATTCAGTGATTCATGTGAGTCAATCGCAGGAATACAGAATCAGTTCTGTTAATGAATCTCACACCGGTCGTTACATCTGTACTGGAAACGAGAAACAAGGATCACGATCCTCACACATCAGTGATGAAGTTACACTGAACGTATCAGGTGAGAGTCTTCTGTTTATCACTCTGACTACATTAATAAAGATGGCTATAAACTTCTGTTTGCTGTATAACTCTGTAACTAAATAAATGTAAATAACCTTAACAAAAGCTATTTTAATAAATGAATGGGTCTAAATTAGGTTAAACGTGTCAAATTGCAGATGATCAGTTACCCTTAACCGATAAATCTGACCTGCTGACCTTTTATTTTAAAACACCAGGATCTTCAGTACCAATATTTCCAGAAGCTTTGTTGAATGCTCTGATCGTTGGAGGGATTGGAGGACTGAGTGGCGCGATTCTGCTCATTTTCTTACTGGTCCTGCTTTTCTGCTGCAAACGCAAAAAAGGTTCATCTCATCTTTTCAAATCAACACTATTTTTACATACAATCATACTAAAAGATGATAGAAGCATTGTAATGTTAAAGATGATTTGTGACTCTGGACCACAAAATCAGTCATTAGTGTAATTTTTTTCTAAATTGAAATGTATAAATGTAATCGGAAAGCTGAACAAATAAGCTGCCCATTGAAGAATGGTTTGCTGTGGTATGACAGTATTTGGCCGAGATACAACTATTAGGAATCTGTGGGTGCAAAAAAAAAATTAAATATTGCAAAAATTGGCTTTAAAGTTGGCTAAATGTTTTTAACAATGCATATTACTAATCAAAAATTACATTTTAATATATTTAAGGTAGGAAAATTACTATATCTTCATGGAACATGATTTTTGATTATATGTCATATTTTAACATAATAGAAAAAAAGGATCATTTTTACCCATACAATGTATTTTTGACTATTGTTACAAATATATTCCAGCGACTTAAGACTTATATTTCATATAAATATATGTCATACACTGAGACAGGAAAGTCTTTGCGAATCCTGAAGTTTCTTTGTGTACGAGTAGGTGGAGGATCTCCATCTCCTTCTACAGACCATCATCTGCAGAACATCAGCGAGACATCAGCACATCAGAGGATTTATGGACACACACCATCTTGTTCCAGTCAGTCCCACTCAGAAACACTCACAATGTCTTTGTAATGTTGGTCTCAGTGAAGGAGAGAGGAGACGTTGTGTTAAATAAAACATAAATATTTTAATAAAGAGGAAAACAAAACTCAGAGTAGTATCCACAAGATATTAAAGAGACATTCAAAACCCACCTAAAACTTACATTGACTGACAAACTAGAACTCAAAAAGACAGGGGATTTATACACAGGGCTAATGAACTAAAGAGACAACAGCTGGGGAGACACAGGTGGCAGAGAATTAACCAATAATCACACAGACACAGGAAAAACCAAATATGGGCATAATAAGAAAATGAAACTAACACAGGAAGACATCAAAACGAAACTAAACTAAGAATACACAAAACACAGACTAAGACAGAACTAAACAGACCTAGAATGTGACCATCTTTACATTAATTGCAAGGATTTTTTTTATAATCAAATGATAAAAAATGAATGTGTGACAGTGGCATGCATGGATGGATAAATAGATGATCCTTGCATATCTAACCTGTATAAAAAAGAAGGAAAGAAAACCAAAAAAAAGAAAAGAACATGTCTTGGTTCATTTTTTTGTTGTTGTTGTTGTTGTTGTTTTTTCATGCAGACACTGTAGCTGGGCCTTTATGTGTGACCTATGTTAAGGTTAATATGAAATCAACAGAGGAAATCAAGAGAAAGAAAGAAAATAAAGGTATGACAACCACCCTGCTTACGTTGTTTGTTAGAACATAACACATTAACATAAATGCATGTATAACCAAACAAATACTTGATGAACTCTTGTCATCTTTTAGGAGAGCCGTATTATGACACTATTTACTCCGAAGTGAAGATTTAAGGTGAAATAAACTAAAACCAATGCAAAATATCACAAATTAATGCAATTACAAAAATACACACATAACAAATGTTTTATACTTGTGAATTAATTTGCATAATTCCAGGTGCTGTAGATCAGTATGATGAGTGCTCAGACAACACTGGAATACAAAGAACTGATGAACTGGATATAGTCAATCATTTTGTGTACATTAACGATTATAACTATAATTAAATTATATTATATAGCTAATCTTCATATTTGTGACATTGTAAAACATGATTCTGTCCACTGATACAGTGCTGCATTTATTGTTATATTTCTAATATGTATTGCATTATTATGAATATTATAAGAAAATATCAATGGGTCTATGTTCTTGTAAAAATCTATTCTATTGTTGTCTACTAGATGTCATCATATTAAGGATTTTGTTGTTTCATCCACATTTTTTTGTGTGGTAACAGTTCTTGATCTGCACTTAAGCATCCGTTTGGTGTTAGTCCTGCTTTCAATCCATGAACTGCTTGTAGGCTCCTTTAATCCTGTTAGTTAATCAAGTGTGTTTTTTTTACTCAAGTTGTAAAATCTAAATAAAGTATAGCTTGTGAAGTGAAACTAGTCATGCAGGAACTATTTTATACCAGGGTTACACCAATACATAGAGGTTTATATTAACAACACAGGTGCCTTTTTACAGTAAAGTTTATTGATAATGTATTTAGGACCCATTCCGACCCATGGATGAGCATCCTCTTCTGGTTTCCCGAAGCTGCTGGCTTTTCTCAAGAATCACACATTCAACTGGCCCAGGATTTTCAAGGAGTAGACCAGTCTTCATGTTGTGTTTTGGCATTTATGTCATGTGTAATGAAGGCCAGAGACCTGGGTTCGAGACCTGCTCAAAACGAGGACAAGTCGTGCTGGTGGTGGTGCAGACCCAGTGGGGTTACATTGGTGCAGTAACCCATTGGGAGTGAGGTTTAGGGGGGTGAGTGTAACGTAAGCCAGCCAGTATGTGCTGTGCAGGTAAACCTCACTCCCCTGATCCCAAATAGAGGCGCTTTAGCAACTGACTCTAGAGTTCATGGCCTTTAGCCTCCTTGAGAAAGCTCCCGCCTCCTATGCTGGAGACCTGGGTTCAAGACCCGCTTGGAACAAGGAAAAGTTGTGGTGATGTGGACCGAGGGGGTCACACAAAGGCACAATCTCAATGTGTTATGCAATATCATTTTACAGAAGCTTAAGCTTCTGGGCATATCTCAAACATTTTGCCATTGACAAGCCTTGTTAGACTGACTGCTCTAAATAAAGTAAAATGATTTTGACTCAAGCAGGCTGGATGGGTCAATCCCTGGGCGAACAGGATGACAGGCTGTATGTACATTTACATTGTTTTTTTGTTTGTTTTGATAATATACTCACATATAGCAATGAGAATAGCAATGTACTGAAGTACAGTTGTGTTCTAGCAGTGACAACTGTGTGTTTATATGATGCATTTATTATGGTAAGAAAAGCCAACAGAAAATCATACATCAATGATGGTGATACAGTGATCATAGAGTGACCACATTCAGGTAACAATCTTGTTGGTGATGTTTATTTTATGGCTGAACCTTGTGATAATGCCCTTTCTCAGATTGTGACAATCAACTTATCAGCAAGATCAAAAAACAAATTTGCACAACATTTTCAACTCCTGCAACATCAGAATCACACAGACATCAAGAATCAGTGTATCCGATTACTAAAGCATACAAATACCCCCAGTTTCACAGACAAGGTTTAAGCTGGTCACAGACTACATTGCATGTTTGAGCTGTCTCAGAAGAAAATATCTTGCTCTGACATATCTTAAAACATGTCAGTGTCATTGTTCTGTGTTAAGATGCAAACCTGTAAGATTTTCTTACGAGGCATTTTTGTAAAAGTTGCTTAAATATCTTAATATCATTAAAAACTAATGCCTAGTCCTGGCTTAAGCTAAGCCCCGTTTGTGAAACCGGGCCATAATCTCTTAACATCACAAAACAAGCACCTAAAGTTAACACAAAACAGAGCAAATAATAGTAAATAGAGAGACAATTCTTCTGTGCAATTTAGTCATGCATGCTGGGATTTACGGTTGAGGGTTTGTGTGTGTGTGTGTGTGTGTGTGTGTGTGTGTGTGGCTCCCATCATGCGCTGTAGCATGAAAGCTTTCATTTGACACCACTGTTGAGTTTCGTACACTGGTTTTTTAATGTGTCTGTGTGTGTGTGTGTGTGTGTGTGTCTTCTTTTTTTTCTTCTTCTTCTTTTTTTTCTTTTTTATTTTTGCACATGCACTTTATATTAGCTGGTTGTCACAGCACTACTGAATCTTAAGCTGCAGTATCACAGGGTTTCATTAATTGATGCCATACAACTATGATAAAATTAGAAATCTGTGAGTTAATCATGATGATTATCTTTGTATCAGTGTTGGGAACTTTTCTTTGTAAAGGTAATAGGTTACAGATTTACAAGTTACCATATTTAAAATGTAATAAGCAGTGTGACTATTTCAATGACTTTATTAAAGTAATTTAATGGATATCAGTAGATTTCTTTTTGATTTCTCTTCTAAATTCACAACAAATAATGATTTTCAAAAGTTTAAAGCAGGCAGGGTTAACCATACAGTAGGGCTCAACACTGATGACTGTCAGTCTTTCAAAATCCTTCTTCACTTGAATTAAGATTATAATCACTTATTTCTAAAGCGCAGCGCCCACCGGATTGTACCACCGCTTTTCAATTTGAGGTTCAATAAAGACATAAAATCATAAAAAGATATCATTTAGTAGCTATGATACTGTTTGAATTACCGTTTTGAGATCAAATCTTTGCATAGTTAGACAGGAAATACTGTTGTTTAACAGTTTATGTTAAATAAATTATTGAATTATAGCGCCATAACCCAAGTAGGAAGTAAAACGTCATGTGTCCTAAACTCCTGAAACTCTGGAGTGTCTTATTTTAAAGCAGCCAATGCAATTTGAGAAAGACATCAATTCAATCGGTATCTGTGTAAAAAATACCCTCTTTGTAATAGGTAGAGTTTTCATAAGTAACAATACAAATTATCTATAAACCCTTTTTCTTCTCATTTGTTTTGTAATTAAATTACGTAGCTCTGTTTTCAACACAAATTCAAACAAAAATCAAAGTCAACATCAAATAAATTAAAAAAACGCTAAATGTCTGTTTATTCTCAGTAAAAACATCGGTAGATATGACAGAAATTAAGTGAAAAAGTGCTACACCCTGTATGCTCCTCTGCTGAAATCTTAAGCTTGCTTTATTTCAGTTGACTGTGGCTGTGTTTTGGCTCATCTCTTTTTTTCTCTTATTGATGTTATTTTTCCTTCAGTGATTCGGCTTCTTAAAAGGTGTTCATATAATCAAACTTCACTCGATTATCTACTTATGTAATTCATTCCAGCAGTGTTTCTTTAACTGTGGACACACTGAGCATTATTTGCTGTGTTTGATTGTCTCAAAGCATCTTTAGTGATGTGGCAGAAACTTTAATAGAAGCTGTTTTTGTATTTTTTTTTTTTTATCTTTTCAGATTTTATTATCTTGTTTTGTTCACCAAAGATAAATGAACTTCCTGTTTGTGCTACCAGTGAAAAAAACACACGTGGAAACCCTTTAATGCTAAATGCAGATTTGAACCTGAATATGTCAGCTTATCTTCGTTCTGACCTAAATGGAATGGAAAGAGGGCAGGAAATAAATAACAGAGGAATAAAACCATTTTTAATTTACCAAAATAAAACTGTTTAGTAATCTTCGTTCCTAGCTAGTTGTATATACAGATTTATATATACTATGATGAACGAATGAATTTAAACCAAAGATGCATCAGCATCAGTGTGTTTGAAAAATAAAAACTGTAATACAGCAGATGATTATGTTGCATGATATTTTCTATTATTCTCCAAAACCAAAGGGGTGTATGAGATAAAGAATGCCACAATTTAGTGAGTTTCCTTTTTTAAGGAATGAACCAGACATGATATGTGCTGTAATTGTTAACATCAACTTTTCAAAATGGTGACATCTTTAAACAAAATAGCAAAATGACAAAAGTTGGATTCTCATTCTATGCATAGACAAAGTTTCAAAAAACAATTTGGACATAATGGCCGAGTATTTAAACGCTTCATTCGGCAGCGCTGCACAGGAAGTAGGCCTAAAAAGTGTGTTTTTGATTGTAAGGGACAGATAACCTTGTTAAGCTTTGCAAAAGAAGTTACATGAATAGTGGATGCCCTTTGTTTTTCAGGGGCAGCATCAGTTCGATGCTGGATTTGCACAATATTTGATACTGAAAGATGGACCGGTCTCAGTTATAAAAGGTCCTGGTCATGACTGAGAGCGGCAGACGGTAGGTAAAACAGCATCGTGGCTGTGTTTGTTGCTGATTGCGCTCATCAAGTGCTCATTAACCTTTAGCTCTTCCCCAAAAAATCTTTCTTTTATAAATGTGATCAAGCTAAAGACTTTTTGGAGGTATGGAGGATGCAGTACAACCCTGTTTTAGGTCCCCTTTAAGAATGTAAAAATAACCACCAACGTGTCCATCAACAATGCTTAAACCAATCTATTCACTAGTGAAAACACATTAAAGTACCAGTTTGTCACAAAGATCTTCTCGGGTTCAACACGTCTCAGATATGTAGGTGTTTGTGTCATATCTCTCCCAGTTTGCAGTAAACCGTGTTTACAGGATCTGGTTCGGGTTCTGCTGCCTGGTGAACTGTAGCTTTTACTTGGATAGTTCTGTCTTGTCCAGATTGCTGTTGCTCCTGATTGTCGCTCCTCACCTCCACACTGTCTACTTGACAAGCCTTGGTCTGAGCAAGACACAATCCGACAAAGAAACGGGTCACACAGAGATTAACTGATCAAAGGACACTGATTTGAATCACAATCTCACTGATCAGATGTGATTCAGTAAGATACATACATGTCGTGATGGAGTGTCGTAGATGGTTTCTACTTTGTTGTTGACAGCAGGGTTTTTTACTGAAGATGTCTGGGATGCTGCCGGCTTTTGCACTGTGCAATAAACTGTTTCATGATGCTGTTCGATCACAACACGACTGGACTGATGCAAAGAAAAGAAAGAGTTATATAATGAGTAAATATATATATATATATATATATACAGTACCAGTCAAAAGTTTGGAAACAGTATGATTTGTAATATTTTTAAAGATATATCCTATGTTTATCAAGGCTGCATTTATTTGATCAAAAATACAGGGGAAAAAAAAGTAATATTGTGAAATATTTTGACCATTTAAAATAATGGGTTTCATTTTTAATATACTTAATATAATATATAATTTATTTCTGTGATGCAAAGCTGAATTTCCATCAGTTGCTACTCCAGTCTAAAGTGTCAAGATCTTTCAGAAATCTTTATTGATCATTTATATATAATGTAATGATTTTAATGTTTTTTTTTAATGTATATGAAATGTAGCCTATATTAAAATAGAAAATAGTTTTTTTACATTGCAATAATATTTTACAAGGTACATTGTTTTCCTGTATTTTTGATCAAATAAATGCAGCCTTGATGAACTAAAATATAAAAATATATATTAAAAAATCTTACTGTTTCCAAACCTTTGACTGGTAGTGTGTGTGTATGTATATATATATATATATAATTTACTTCTGAGAGACAATTTGAATGCATTATACCTGTGGATGAACCTTTGAACATTTTCTTCTCTTGAAAAATACTACGAGCCCACCCAGCAACACCAACAGAACACCACCACTAACAATGATAATGATCCAAAAGATGAGGGATGATGAAGGCTGCGAAACGCTTTGCTGCTTTTCATAGCCTAAAGATAAATACAAAAAGTAAAACACATTTAAGCAAAAGAAACGAAAACAAAACAGCTATTTTAACTGAATTGCATCCAAAATAAAAGTTATTGTTTACTCAGTGGGTTTACCCATGAATGTTTAACCTATATTTAAGAAAAATATGTTAAGCTTTTATAAATAATGTTTATAAAGTATTTTTTATATAAATAAATTATATGATTATGAATTTATACATGTAAATACATGCAAATATTTTAAATGTATATACTGTAATTAAGCAAGTATATTTGTACACTCAAAAAAATGAATTTTCAGTTCTGTTCACTTTACCTAAAGAGTTCATGTTGAATTAATGCCATTGTGGCTAGTTTTCATTTCAACATGATTGTTTTATGTTAAACAGACTTAAAACTGTTACTCGTTGGTTTAACATGAAGCTTTCATTTTACAAGTACATGTTTCAATCACTTAGCTCAGACAAACTGTAATGCACTGAAAAAAATGACTCTTTGAACTAACTTAATTCAGTTATGTAATCATGCATCCTATTTCCACACAACCAAATTGTGTTTT
>JAUCMU010000047.1:5159266-5179429 GCA_032275025.1 Enteromius treurensis | reverse complement strand
GTAATACTTCTGGCGAGTATTGGGCTTCTTCCTTTTGGGTTTGGGAACGGCACTATGTTTCAAGCAAGTTGGTGACTTTTACGTTTTTATTTCCCGCCCACGAAACTTAAACCTGCCGTGCTTGGTAATTGCATCTGTTGAAACTCCCAAGGTGCACCGCATTTCAAGTGCCTGAGGCGTAAATCTTTTAAAGCAAAGAAACCAAACTGCACTGTGAAATTTAAAGAATTAGCAGAATTTATAGAATGTAACACATTTATAGAATGCAGACTTTCCACTCCGCTTCTTTCTTGGCCTCAATACAGACGTTTCTTTGTTTGCGGTTCAAGCCTCAGTGTTTCAAAGGACTCTAATGGAGGCAGCTTAGATGCTTGGCATCCCAAACCGCAAATTGAGATTTTTCTCATCTCTGGGCTCTCTTAGGAGATTTGGACCTCAGTAGCCACCGTCCCTCCTATCTATATAGCACAGACAACTCTATTAAGAGAATTCACTCAAACGGAGCTATAAAGTGCTGAAATTATACATGATTCCCTGCATTACTTTTTAAATCAAAGCAAAAATAAAACAAACTCAAAGAACCCTTATGCTGTTCCAAACCACATGATTTTCCTTACGAATATAATAACATAATTACTTTTTTTTTAGGTTAACTGTCTCTTTAAATGTGGATACCATCTGCAGTTCCTTTTATTCCAGCTAATAAACATTCCTTTATAATTGCCGGCCAGCAGAAATCAGCCATTGAAGAGTCCAAGCTATTAAAAGCCCCATCCCATTATAAGCAAAAGCCTCACAGGACTGAAGCCCCATGTCGCTACGGTGAAAGACGCTGGGCCCAATGCACTCATCTGAATCCTCACCATTTGTGCAGGGGAATACACTCGGCCCACGGCTCTGGAGTCTGGCAGCCGCTTGTGTGTAGATAGGGCACGGTTCAGAGACCCGCACTCCACGCCAATGTCTGTGCCAAGCACAGTTCAAACTCACACCCGCTGAGGAGCCCAACCCTCTGACTGGCATTGCAAGAGTGCCCTTCAAGTCTTGAGTCTGTGTGTGTGCGTGTGTGTGTGGTGCCAGGACCGAATGTATTGTGTTAAAAGACATTGGATGCCTTAGGCCGCATTTAAAATAGAGCGTCCTGAAAGTCAGTGAGAATTTGGTTTGTTGGTATTCCAACAAACAAACATGTTTTGTGCCCGTTGCTCTATGATACAATGAGCCAAAAATCTCCAAATCTTGATTGTGATTTGTGTTCTATATCTAGATTATGATTCAGATTCCATTTGCACTGAATCTAGAATTCTGGAACCAGATTAAGATTAATTAAATTAAAATTAAATTCATTTTGTTCTGAATAAAATAAGAATTTAGGTTCTGGAGAATGATAGAAATAATTCTAAAACTGATTTTAATTCAAGATTGTGATTAAAATGTGTACTTTTCAGAATTTAAGTTCTGCTTGAATTGAACATGATTCTAAATGAGGGTTGTGGTCAAGATTCAGAGTAGGATCCATAGTCTAAATTCAGATTATGGTTTACATTCTGTTAATATGTAAATATGCAATTCTGAACTGAAAGTAGGTTTTCAGTTGATTTCAAACTACAGTTCTGATTTAAATTCATTTTGTTCATATTGTATATTTAAATTCTGGATCCAGATTATTTATAGATTGTGAATGTTATGAAAGTTGTGGTAAAGTCTCAGATTAGGATCCATTCTAAATCCAGATTATGATTCATATTCTCTTTACTCTAAATATGCAGATACTGTAGATTGTGATCCCTTTTGTACATCCAAATTGCAATCCCAATTTATTTGATGTTTTAATCAAAGATTGTGATTCTAATCTTTGGGATCCTAGTATCTTCGTTCTTTTCATCCCTCTGCTTCCCCTCACATCACCCGTTGGAATCAGGTGTCAGGCCTCTGGCCAGGGGAGGACCGGCCCCGCCAAGCAAGGCTCCTCTCAAAGGCCTACTCCAGCTCGGAGTTTGTCCCTCGCCGCTGTCGCCTCTGGGCTCGCTTATTCGGGGTCACCCGGTTCTCAGTTATCGCTCAAACACTAACAGCCATAACTCTCTAGACCGATTCACATCCCACCGTCCTCCCGGGGGGCACACGGTGACCAAGCCGGACTCCGAGCTCTACCCAGCCCTCGCCTCCTAGGGGTTAATCCCCTAGGGCTCGGGGTCCACCAGGATCTCTGCCTGCTCCCCGGACAGTTTGCCAAACATGCCTATTATTACTATTATTAATGAGGAAGTGGGAACTCGTGAAATGAGGGTTACGCTCAGAGAAGGATTCATATTCTAAATCCAGATTATGACTCCTATTCTATTTGCTTTTAAATATGCAATTCTGAAAATAGATTATGATCCCCTTTGCACGTCCAGATTGCAATCCGAATTCATTTGCTCTGAAATTTTTAAACCAAGATTGTGATTCAGATTCGGAATTTAAGTTACCGTATGTATCCAGATTATTCATAGATTTTGGAGGTTGTGAAGGTTGAGGTCAAGACTCGGATTAGGATTCATATTCTAAATCCAAAGTATAATTCAGATTTAATTTGCTCTGAATATATAGTAAATATATTAAGCTGCCAAGCTGTTTTTTTCTGTCATTCTTTCTCAACTTTGTATACATTCAAACATGGCACCAAAACATTTTTGAATGTGTATAACGGCTTCAGTTCCTGTTGGTTTAATTCTTAACTATATGTTTGAGCTGTAAAGCTTGTCAAACTGTTGTAAATTTGTCTCGATTTGCATTGAGAAGAGTGATTTGTTACCAAGGATTTCTCTTATTACTTTTAGGTGAGTCATCCCCCTGCAGCGTGAATAATGGAGGGTGCCATGACCTTTGCCTTTTGACTCCACTTGGTGTGGTAAACTGTACTTGTCGTGGAGAACGGATATTACTGGATGATAACAGATGTGTATGTAAGTCCTGTACCCTCTGTCTCTGTATCTCTTGCTTATTTTCACTCATTCAAAATGGTGTAGTATATCTCAGTACTTTAAGTTGTGTGGTTAAAGTCCATATCTGTTAGCATTGAGGCTATGCTGGCGTATTCCAAATATTAGAAGACATTTGTATTTGGGAAGCTGGTGATACAAGCAAGTTTTGAGAATGTGAAAAGATTGGTGGTTGATTCACTCTGGATTGAAATTCAGAGTGCACGTTCAGGTCTGCTGTGCCCTAGGTCTGGAGGCGGATAGCTGAGAAACAGGGGGCATGTGGGACAGAACAGCCGCTTTTAGCATAGTGAAAAGAACATTCTGCTGCTCGTGAAACTAACTACAGCGTAAATCTATCAGCGAGGCTGTGGCCCGAAAACTTTATTAGTGCAGCATTCTTGTGCTTATTATTATTTGTATTATTATTCATATCATTTATAAATCCAAATTACTGGGACTCATGCAGCTCTTAATGTAGATTACAAACCCAGATTGTGATTCCAGTCCATTTTGGTCAGAATTTAGGTTCTGGACCCAGATTATGAAAATATAGTGTGAATGGAGATTGTAATTCAGAAGTCAAAATCTGATCCAAATTCTGAATCCAGATTATGATTCATATTCTGTTTGCTATGAATATAACATTTAGGAACCACATTGTAATCTATATAGTAAAGCCATATTGCATTTTTATACAAGTTATGAATTTAATTTTTTTTATATTTTAAATCTTGATTGTGAGTCATCAGATTCATTTAGGTTCTGGATCCAGATTTCAATGCAGATTTCCCTTTCTCTAAATATAGACTCTAAATAAAGACGATGATCTAGATTCAGGTTATATTCCATATTTTAAATCCAGATTATGGTCCAGATTCTGTTTGCTTTAAATATGTTAAATTCTATTATTATTATTATTTATTTTACTTTTTTTGTACATTCAAAATGTATTCTAAAGTTAATTTTTCTCTGAATATAAATTCTAAATCCACATTTTGATTCAGATTTATTTAGTTCTGGATCTATATTCTAAAATACAATTGCACGTCTAAAATGCAATCCAGATTATTTTTGCTTAGAATAAATAGATTTGACATCACAATTGTGATCTGGATTTAGATTATGATTAGATAAACCAGTTTTGAATATTTTCCCCCTGTTAATATACATTATAAATTCAGATTGTTGTTTAAATTAATATTGTTCATAATTCTGAACAATTTAGATTCTGATCTAAATTCAGATTATGAACTGTACTCTCAATCCAGATTATGGTTGAGATTACATGTGCTTTTTGGAACTAGATTTTGACCTAGATTGTACATCCAGGTTGTAATCCAAATTTGTAAAATAATTGCAAATCCAAAATGCAATACTGATTTCCTTTGATTCGAATATATAGATTCAATACCAAGATTGCGATCTGGATTTATGTTATGATCAATATTCTAAATCCAGATTATGATTCAGATTCTGTTTGTTCTAAATGTATCCAATTTTTGAACCAGGTTTGAATCCGAATTTTGCTCCGAAAATAGATTATATATCAAGACTGGTCTGAGTTGTAGGTTACATTTCAATTTTTATTCCAGATTTGAATCCAAATTCATTTTGCTACACTGTAAATGCCAAGTGGTTGTATTTGTAACACCCTTTACATTTTTGTTAGGGATGGGAATGAGTGCAAAAAATAAAAACACAGTTGTGTGACTTTAACAAACATTGGTTACAGACAGCATACACAGTGACTTTCAACAGCGATTGCAACAGCGCTGGACTTGGCTACTGGGAGAGGATTATGGGGCTTATACACAGATGTGTTTTTGTGTTCAAACAGCTAGACATAGTGCATCAGATGGAACAGAACACAGGGGACATAATGCAAAGGCCAAGGAGACATCCCTCTGAAGTTTGTGTACATAGATTCACAGTAAAAAAATAAAAAACTACACTGCCACGTCTGTCCTCGGCTGATTATGTGTCTAACACTCAAGCAGTCAAAGCACATCCCTAATCTATACTTCAGTGCAGCAAATCGCAGCTCTACAAATCTCTTTTGCTCTCGTCTTCTAGCCATGAACTCCTCCTGTAACATCCACTCTGAGTTCCAGTGCGGAAATGCGGAATGCATCGATTACCAACTGACATGTGACGGCATCGCACACTGCAAAGACAGGTCGGACGAGAAGATGCAGTATTGCGGTAAGAACCCAATCAGGCAGGGTGCTGTGTTTGAGCCCTCAGGTTTCATCTCTAAACTGAATGAAGGAAGCTACAGAAGGTCTTCCTGTTCCCCTGTGATTCAGACTAATAAGAAGAGCTTAGAGAAGCCTGGCAAACATGTAATCAGTGTGTGTGATGTGACAGGCTGACTGCTGCTCTGTCTCTCTCCTCTTCTGTCTTTACTTTCTCAAGCAGAGTTTCTAATGAAGCAGTTTCTCTCAGAGAGTTTTAGAATCCAGACTGTACATTACATATTTATGAATAGAGAATATCTATCTATCTATCTATCTATCTATCTATCTATCTATCTATCTGTCTATCTGTCTGTCTGTCTATATATCGCCTGTCTGTCTCCATCTTCTTTCATTTAACTCTGTTAAATATCTTTCATGCATGTTTTTGTACATGTATATGTCTAATCTTAGCATTATCATTCTTCAGAGAACCGGAACTGCAGACACGGCTTTAAATCGTGCTATAACCAGCGCTGTGTGGCCAACCACCGATTCTGTAATGGAGTGAATGATTGCGGGGATAACTCAGATGAAGTTTACTGTAACAGTGGGTATTTTTTCTTCTTACAGAATTGAATCTCATTCTCAATCCAGTGTTGGTCAGGTTTTTTTTTATTTTTTATCTCATTCTGCCCGACTCTCTGGAGAGATGTAGTCCATCAATCAATAGAACTTTTGAATTCTTGCCTTGCTTGAGCATCTAAATAACAACATTAAACTTTAATGCAGAAACACATCTATAATGTAAACAGCACAAACCACAGATCTTGGCATCACTATGCTTTGCTGAAGGCCAACGAAAGATGTACTCTTGCCAGCAACGCAGGAATCTAAATGCCTCTAGAACCATTTACTTTTGGAAATAAATAAACAAAATACGTCTCATGACATATGTTTTTATTGTATTTTGTCACCTGTAGCCAGTGAAACTTGATTATCTCCTTTTTGTAAGAAAACAGTTTTGCATTCTCACTGGACTTGGAGTTAGATCTAATTTAGCTTAATTTAGAATCAGACTCACACCTTTTTAAATAGACTTGATTTGCATTCACACTACCATTGGGTTTCTGTTCTCATTTCAAAAACACAAGTATCTTTAATATCAATGTATTTACACTGTCATTTATGTATTACAGTATTTTTATATACTTATTATAGCCATGAGCACTTTGCTTTCATACTGTATATTAAAATTTACTGAAATAAATTTGGTTAATTCGGTTTGCTTAAAAGTGATCTGACTTCTTTTAGATGACTTTGATTTGCTTTAAAGTAAATTGACTTTATTTAAAGCATTTTGGTTTTCTTAAAACTTTCACTTTACTTATTTATTTTTTTTTAAGCGTTTTGATTTACAGTGATCTGCTTTTAAAGTGTTTTGGTTTGCTTTAAACAGGTTTGACTTCATTTTAAAGCATTTTGATTTGCTTTAAAGTGGTTTGATAGCATTAAAAGCATTTTGATCTGTTTAAAAGTGGTTTGACTTTATTTAAAGCATTTTTATTTGATTAAAGGGGTCTGACTTCTTTTAAAGAATTTTGCTTTGCCTAAAATCTATTTGACTTCATTTAAAGCATTTTCATTAGATTTTTAAGTGGTCTGACTTCTTTTAAAGAATTTTGGTGTTCTTAAAAATCGTTTGAATTTATTTACATAATTTTGGTTTGGTTTAAACTGGTTCGACTTCATTTAAAGCATCTTGATTTGCTTTAAAGTCGTGTAAACTTATTAAAAAAGCATTTTGATTTGCTTTAAATTTGATATAAAGCGTTTGGTAAAATAGTGTTTTTATTTGCCTTTAGGTGTGTCTAGTTCATCTGCTTTTTTTCCCCCTTCTGGTTCTAGATTCCTCGTGTTCGTCCTCTGAGCGACGTTGTGCAGACGGTGCCTGTATTCCTGCATCATCCTGGTGTAATCAGATCATTGATTGCGCTGACGCATCGGACGAGAAAAGCTGTAGTAAGATTAGCATACGTGAAGGCGCTAGCCCGTTCACACTTTTGACAGTGTGTGTTTGCCTGTCGCTTAACGTGTGAAACACTCGTCTCATTGTCCTCTCTGTGTTTTCAGATAGCACAGACTGCATGGAATACTACAGACTGGGTTCTCGCGCCAGCAACAGCGAGAGGTTTCTAAGCTGCAATTCCACCTCGCTGTGTGTTCATCCCTCCTGGATCTGTGATGGAGCCAACGACTGTGGGGATTACGCAGACGAAATACACTGCCACGGTAGAAACGCATTTGCATTCTCTCCCCAGGACTGTCTTTCTCTTGTTTGTTTGTGTTCAAAGTACAATGTTGTCATGTTAAGAATGGAAAATAGCATTGGGAACAAAGGGAATTTTTACAAAGTTTGCATTGTGTTGCAGTGACGGCTCACATCGCCAGAGCCTTTTATGAGGCTGTGAAATGTGGACTTTTTTGACTCAATCACACTGAGACCTGCCAAATATTCGACAGTAATATACTTAGATATTTATGATATATGTAGAAAGCCCAAGACCTACTGAGAATATTTAGTGACTTAATAAGTCCTTGTGGCTGAGTGAAACAGAGTTCTGGAAGTTGATGAGTGTGTAGAATGTTTTTTGCATGAACTTTACACTTCTGTAAGAATTGATGAGCTGAGCGCACATAAACGTCATCGCAATGTTGTAATTAAAAGTTGGAAAGTTGAATTTGCCTTTGAAAAGTTAGGGAATGTCAGTGAAGGAATTGTAGTAGAAGTTGGTAATGTATCTATCTATCTATCTGTCTGTCTGTCTGTCTGTCTGTCTGTCTGTCTGTCTGTCATCTATCTATCTAATCTATTTATATTATATTATATTATATCTATTTTATATATATATACACAATTTTTCATGATCACAATTACATTTTTTTTTTTTACTTTTTATAGTAATACAATAAAATTAATGATAATATATTAAGTCAATTCAAAATGTACTTGATTTTTTTTTTTTTTTAGCTTCAGTCATTTTAAACTGAAATTGATTGATCAATCAATAATAATTTTGATTAGACAACAATTAAATGTTTGATTGTTTATTTTTGTTTATTACAAAGTTTATTTGTACACATGGATATTTGTTTTACGTGTATACATTTTTATGTTTTTTAATTTTTACTTTAATTATCATAGTTAATTAGTATTATTTTATTTATTTTTTCATATTTTAAGATTCAAACTTGGTCTTGGAAAATGGTAAAACAAAATAATATATGAAGGAAATATATCTTATGAATGATACCATATTAAAGCGTTTTCGTAGACAGTTTTACAGTCTTTACACAGCAAAGAAAAACTGTTTTAATAAAAATCAATGCCAAGGGACATAAAAGTACCAGTAAACACCCATTTATGATTCCAAAATTCCAACTTAGGATGTTTCCTGAAAGTCTTGAAGGCAGAAATACAAAATACAAATATGTGATGGTAAGCTAAAGCACTGATTCTCTGAAAATGTTTATGTCCCTTAAAAACCGAAATTAGCGCAAATTTTTCATAGAAATATGAAGAGGATTCAAAAACAAAATGAATGTTTCCTATTCGTTTTACTAAAGAAGATGCTGCAGGTTTAAAAGCAACCTTGATAAGTCAGAATATGAACACAAATACAAAACACAGATAGCAAATAGGATAATTGAAGCTGAGGTAGACATTCAGAGGTCATACAATTGATTTGTTGGTGTTCTCATTCTTTTTTTCTTGAAATAGGGGTGAACCTAGCAACCCTTTGGCAATTGTTGAAAGTAAGAACTTCAGATGGTTTTCTACAGGTTTCTCTAAACCCTTATTGTCTTCATTTTGACGTTTCTCTCAGCTTCTTCAGTCCATACGTGTGAGGACGGACATTTTGCGTGTCCCAGTGGAAACTGCATCTCCAGCGTCTGGTTGTGCGATGGACAGAAAGACTGCGAGGATGGAGCAGATGAATTTCAATGCGGTGAGCGCCACCTTTCTATATGTTTCAACTGATCAGGCCTGCCGGACACATTGTGAATAATGAATATATTCTTGTCTGAACACTTTATTTATGTTCAAGTCACGCAGCACCATCTACATTAGAACGGAAGTGCTATTTTGCTCTATTGATCCACTTGTCACGGCTAGTATGTGGTGAGCGCTAAATGTGAGAGTTTAGCTGCTTTACATTCCTGGCTGTACAGAGTTACAGTTATGCTTTTATATAAAAGTTATGCTCAATTTCCTGTCTATTCTTAGTTTTATTCGTTTATTTCAGGCTATGCTTAGCGGGGAATTGTTTTATGAAGTTACTGTACTTGCTATGATGTGTTGTGTAATTATCAATCTCATAGACATTCATGTTCCTCTCGATCTCAAACTTCGTGATGTACCTTTAAAGTGAGCAGAACTGTAGAGTAGGAAGTTCTAGGAAGTTCTGCTTTCCTGCCGCGACCAATATCTGCTTTGCTTCTGTCCCGACCCCGTGCCGGGAATCCTTTTGGTTCCGCTTCAAAGCGCCTTATTTTGAGCAAGAACTCTGATCTGCGACTGAAGCTCCCGTGAAGCCAGCGCAACTCTGGACCGCGCGGCGACCTCATACTCACTGACCCAAAATCAGAAGTAATACGGATTTGTTTCCGTGTCCTTGATCTTGACGAATGCGCCGGTGCTTTTTCACCTTTCATTTCGGTTATTTGTTCTTTTGAGACTTCCCCTAAGGCAGGTTTTGAAGAATGACCCTCATTTACCTATTGTCTTCAGCTCTTTTGGTGTCACTTTTTAAAACCTTTCTCTTGGTGACCTTGGTCTCTTTGTCCCAGCCCCCGGTGGCTTTGCAGAGATATCACAAAATCGATGGCAAACGCAAGCAAACAAACTTTCAGACTGCTGATAGGGGCATATTTGCTCGCACCTTTCGTGGCTCGCGTGCGTATGCAAGTGGACAATTACTTTAAAAGTGCTTGCTAGCAGGATCGCCTTCCAAAGTTGAATCTCTAATCCCAACAAGGACGAAGAGGGCTTTTAGAGGCCACTTTCTTCAGATATTCAGTCAATTTAGCTTTCAAAGGCAAACATATAACATAAAAGTGTATTCATAGATGTTTACACTTTTTATTTAGCTTATTATAGGATATAATTCAAGTAATTTCAAACCCATGTGGAATTTTTCTGTCTTGGAACATAACACAAAACATTTAGATTTGTTTATGTTTTTTATTTTAGGTGTTACGGCTTACAAATGTCTTTTTCTTAGTTTTCCCGCCAAAATTTTAATTCTGTTATCATTTATTCATCTTCTTGTGGTTCCAAATTAAATTAAACTTTTTCTTTTCTGGACCACAACATTAAATATTTATTTTATTTTTTTTTTTTTTTTATTTTAGTTTTATTTTGGTTATATTAAGCTATAAACACTCCTTTTCTTAGCTTTTTTGTCATATGCTTTGTGTTTTTTAATACCATATTTTGTTTGCAACAATAGAACTAAAGTAACTAAAGTTTTCCCGCCAAAAAAAAAAAAAAAAAAATCTGTCATTGTTCATTCACTGTTTTACTCTGTATTACTTTTTCTTAATTTTATATATATATATATATATATATATTGTATATACAGTAGGTATACACATGTATACCCTTCTATTAGAAAGAGCAACGTGAACATTTACAAAATATCATATACTGTGTTCTATGAAAGAACTAAAAGTGCTTTAAAACAACATAAATAATGAAAGAATCAACAATTTTGTTTGTACCGTTTCTTAAATGTCACTACTGCCTCCCGTGGGTTTATTATCAAAGTTCAAACTTTTCCCTCTAGATTCATCGTGCCTTTGGAACCAGTTCGCCTGCTCGAAAAACAAGTGCATCGCCAAACAGTGGCTCTGTGACGGGGAGAACGACTGCGGTGACGGATTGGACGAAAGCGAGGAAATTTGCGGTAAAACTCTGAAGCACCTATTTGCATTTAGGCCACACAATGAAAGACTCCCTCTGAGAGGAAGGATATAAATCAACACGAAAGAGGCGGGAAGAAAAATTGGCCTGCGGTTTCATCATAGTTGCGAATTTATGGCCATGCTGTGCTCCTAACAAATGTGCTCGGCGAAAAACCATCAGGTTTCTCAAAGGTCAAACACAAACAGATTGTTAAACAAGTTCTCGAGACAATGCTTAAACTTTTTCAATTACTTTGAGAAGCTTTTTTTTTTTTTTTTTTAAAAAAATTAAAATTAATTCACGCAGCATGTTGCTCGAGATTGCGGTGCTCAGTCTGTTTTCTCGACAGGTCCGACAACATGCGCCCCCGGTTTGTTCAGTTGCCCAGGATCGTACGCTTGTGTACCCAGGAACTGGTTGTGTGACGGGGAGAGAGACTGCCCCGATGGCAGCGATGAGCTAGCGGTAGCTGGCTGTGGTAATTTCAACCATAATATTTTCTCTCATAATTCACGCCAGATCACAATATAAATGAAACTTGTAAAAGAATGCATCAGTCAGTTTAGTCATATTTGATTTGGATTCATGTTTGTTTTAAAGCAAAAACTTCAATATTAATTCGGAAATTTTATTTTATTCTAGGTCTTGCATTGTTTTCTTTATTTCTCAAATACAATAAATAATGACATTTTATTCTTCAAATGATTTATTTTTCATTCATATATGTATTTATTCATATTTTTTATATTCATCTGCAACAGTTAACACTAATTAACACCACTGTTGGATAATAAGCTGCCAAATCTACCCAGAATATCTTCTTTGTATCTGCTGTCCCTGAATTTTCAGAGCCACAACCAAAATAATTGGGGATTTGAGACAAATCTCAAGTGTCTGTGATGTTCTACTCCTTTTATCCTAACACATACCTAACGTCCTGTTTGTTCCTGTACCTGTCTTTTAATAAGCTCCGAACAACACATGCACTGAGAGCACGTTCCAGTGCCGGAACCAGAACTGCGTCCCCCGTCGTTTCGTGTGTGACCATGACGACGACTGCGGAGACGGTTCTGACGAGTCTCTGGAATGCGGTGAGCAGCTCCGGTTTCTCGATTCATTACTTTCTGTTGAAACTTACCATCCCTTTGCGGCCTGTTTAATAGATTGTAATTGTGTTGGCACAACAATAATTGGCCGTTTCAACGGTTGGAAAGCTTGCATAACTCATTGTCCCATACCTCAGATCTAAGAATAAACACTCACTCTGATTAATTGACGGAAATATAGGCTTGTCTTCACCTTTTTTTTTTACTGTTATCTATGTTAATGAACCTCACAAACCTGTCCCAGTTGCATTTTACCACAAAATCGAAAAAATAAAATAAATTAGGAATAAATAAATAAATGTTGCATAAAGTTGCATACAAACATAAATTAATTCATTTATTTATAATACTTGCACTTTTTTAGAACAATTGCAAATGTTTTATGTCTTCATATCATACCAAATAAATATGACTTTATATCTCTTGATGTATTTTTGCACTTGCGATTTTTTTTTTCCAATATATTTTTTCCAATTGTGATTTTTTTTTTTTTCTCGCATAGTAGTTTATATCTCACAATGGGACTATGATATCCCATTTTGACTTTTATATCACAAAATGTAGTTCTTTCTCTCAATATTTCTCGCAATTATGTGATTTATTTATTTATTTTTGTCACAAATTGCTAATTTCTTATTTTGTGACATCGTGCAACTGCAAATGCATATCTTACAGTGACTGTATCTCAATAATGATGCTGACTGAAATACCATGCAAAACTATTTTTCGCCACAAAAATTGTTTCAATTCTCTTCCCATCATACTCTTATTTTCTGCAGAATACCGTTTATGCAAAGAGGAGGAGTTCCGCTGTGCAGATGGGCGGTGTTTATTGAGAGCCCAATGGGAGTGTGATGGCTTCCCCGACTGTCTGGACCAATCAGACGAGCTGCCACTCAACCCAAAGTGTTCCGCTGCAGGCGAGTACCTCTCATGTGTCACGCACCCCATTTGACTGACAGGTTCCCAGGTTCCATCACATATGGGATTTGTCAGAACACCTGGTCCTCCCCGTTTGTGTCCTGTACCCCTGCCAGTGCCACCTGAGCTGGGCAGAGAGCGGCTGATGAAACGGCTCTGCCTCTGTTCTACAATTTTTGGTTTCAGGGCAAACATATGCCATTAATGTTAACAGATGCCATTACTGTTTCCAGCCAAGCTCATTAAGCAACAGTTTTAGGTTTATATTTCCGAGGGAAAATGCAGTTCAGTTGTTTTCTACATGTTTACAGTACAACTTTAAAACACTAATAAGGCTCTTTAGACTTGGACAGTTAAGCAACTCTCTAGCAACCAACCAGAACACCTAGCAAAGTGCCAAAACCACCATAGCAAATGTGTGCCCAGAAAACCTTAGCAACAACATATAGTGGAGACATATTAGAATATCACCAAGAACACAGTTCCAAGAACACACCCTAGAAAAAACATAGTAGCAACATACTGAAAACCACTAAGAACACCA
This sequence comes from Enteromius treurensis, assembly GCA_032275025.1. Classification (NCBI taxonomy): domain Eukaryota; kingdom Metazoa; phylum Chordata; class Actinopteri; order Cypriniformes; family Cyprinidae; genus Enteromius; species Enteromius treurensis. The sequence continues at coordinate 5,165,750 of JAUCMU010000047.1, read as the reverse complement.
GGTTGCTCAGATGCCCAGCCCTGCTGAAAAAACAGCATATACTGGTTAGGTAGGTTTTGAAGCTGGTTTATGCTTGTCCTTTGCTGGTTTATGCTGGTCACATGCTGGCAAAAGACCAGCATAAACCAGCTAAGGAGCAACTTAAAACAGCATCCCTGCTTCAAAACCTACCTTTTTTTTTCCAGCAGGGAGGACACCCTAACAATCAGATATAGTAGCAACATATTGACAGCCACCAAGAACACCATACTGTAGCAAACATGCTAAAAATCTCTCGGGTCACAATAACCACCTTACAGAGTAGAAACATACTGAAAACCACCATGAACACCATAGAAAACATGCTAAAAAGCACTGAGAACACCCTAGCAACCACATATATTAGCAACATATTGAAAATCACCAAGAACACTATTGAAAACAGGATAAAAAGTGCCCAGAACACCTTAGCAACCACATACAGTAGCAATATAGAGAAAACTGCCAAGTACACTATAGCAAACATGCTCTGAAGGACACCAGGCAGCCTTTTCGGAATGGGGTGAAAACCTTCTAGAATACTTTAGAATGCAAAGTAGGCATAGCCATATTCTAAAAAACACCCTAGCAACCACTTGAGCATAGAAACATATTGTCTAGATCACCCTAGCAACCACTTGAGTTCTGTGTTTCTAATCTGATGGTTTTGTTGGTCTCCCCTTTTTTTCTGGCTGCTCCATGTTTTAGAAAGTTTGTGCAACGGTTCGGTTTTCATGTGCGCGAATGGCCGTTGCGTTCCGCTGGGCAACGTGTGTAATCAACACGACGACTGCGGCGACCGATCTGACGAGAGGAACTGCAACGTTAACGAGTGTTTGAACCGTAAAGTCAGCGGATGTACCCAGGACTGTCAAGACCTACCTGTGGGGTACAAGGTGTGTATGAAGAACGATTGTCACGCTGTACGAGGTTTTTTTTTACGTTTATAAATTAAGCATCTGGTTCAGCTTCCACCTTAAAGTCGTCCACACATGAAAGTACAGATAACAAAAGAATGACAAAAGAATGTTATTGTTTTTCCAGCAAATCTTCGCTGAACGTCATTAGCAGGCTTTAGCGGCTAGGATAATATTGGGAAAGTCTGCACAAACAAACGTGCGAAGTACTAAAATGTTTTTACATTCCTTAGAGGTTTATAGTACTTAGCGCTAAATCCATGGAGAATGTTATAAACCCGTTTCCAGTCAATTTACGTTTAAACGGTGAATGTATAAACGATAGCGCTAAAACACGTATGCTAGCTAGTGCACAGCGAGGGAATGACATGTAAACCAGACACACACATACACTAACAGTGTGTGTTTTCAGTGGGAGAATGACACACACACACAGAGTTGAGTGGCGGATCGAACAGCTTCGTTTGGCAGATGTCTCGGAATGCTGGGCCGGTCGTTTGACAGCCACACTGACTTTAAAAACAGGCAGTCAAGGACACGGCGGCTCCGAACTTGCTAGAACTCCGTTGTTCTGGGTTGTGTTAGCTTTTGTTACCGCATAATTAAAATATAAAGCATAGTTTTAATGAATGACTAATGACTAAACTAATGGTCTAGAAACTTTGTAAACATTGTTTTGTTTCACTGCTCACTTCCTGTCCATTAGTCTCTCATTTGTATTATTGTGAATTTGTACATCAATTTGGCATGGACATAGAAAATGTGATGAAGACATTCTAAAATGAAATATATATAAATAATATAAATAATTTATTTTTTAATTAATTATGCATATTTTAAGGACCATTAAGACACTTTTGCATTGCATGTTTTTTTTAGTTAGTAATATCACATAATATAAAATACAAAAAAAAAAAAAAATTAATTAAATTAAATTAATTTAAAAAAAACTATTTTTTTAATGTTACTTATTATCATTTTATTTTATTTTATTTTATTTATTTTTTTACAGTTCACTTCCTATCTATTAGTCTCTCATTAAAATATGTGTGGGCCACATTTCACCCAAACATCTAATAGGAAATTTAATTAAGAAATTATGTAAAATTCTAAAAGTAATTTTTGTTTAAAAAAATAGTAATATACACTTTATATTTTAATGCTTTTTTTTTTGTAATATAAAATAAAATATCTGTAATACAATATCAGTAACAATGTTTTATATAATAACTGTATTTATTTATTTATTTAGTTAGTTTGTTTAATAATAATAGTAGTAATTACAGTGGCAGCATGTTTAAAAAATAGGTATAGGAGCAAGGATTGATCCCTGTGGAACACCACAGGACAGGTGCGTTATTAAAGAAACAGAGCACTTCCTGTTGGTTAAATAAATATTTTTTCATTATTTTTATTATGCATATTTTATTGATCATTAAAGCTTTTGCATTGCAATATAATATAATAGACATCATTAATATTGTAATTATTAGTTATTTAGTTTTAATGCTACTTATAATAAACATTTATACTATGAAACATTTAAATTATTAAATTGTATTACACAGCATTACAAAAATACCTATTTTACACCTTATAAGATATTATTTTAATTAATATAATATAATTGAAAAATGATGTATAATATTTCACAACATTTCAATGAAGTTTATTGAAAAACGTATTTGTCTGTTTTTAATTAATTCTAATTATATAATTGTATGTCATATGTAATTTTATTTTATTTGTTAACACATGCATGTACTTGGCAGAGTTCTGTGAGATAGCCATAAATCTATGTGTTTTACTTTCTTCTCTAGTGTACGTGTTGGCCGGGGTTTCGTCTGAAGAACAACGGCAGGACTTGCATCGACGTGGACGAATGTTCCGAGAACTTTCCCTGCAGTCACCAGTGCATCAACACCTACGGGTCTTTTCACTGCCTGTGTGCCGATGGGTACCAGCGTCCCGCCAGTAACCCGCACAGCTGCAGGTCTCTCTCAGGTACTCTTCTCTATTCAACAGCACAGGTGTGAATGAGCTCCTGTGGACCCTCACAAAGATTTTACTGTCACACTTGCCCAGAAACACCCAGCACGGGCGAGAACGCGCATACTGAGTCTTGTTGTGACTTATATTTAGAGGAAAGCAACAGGAGGTTGAAGACAATTAGTTCGTCAGCTGGAGATGAGCTCTGATTGGCTAAGAGAAGATCCAGGTGTGACATATGGCATCTGCCTGCAGTTATTTACTGTAAAAAAGAAAGACGTTTATGTTCACTCATTTAGTGTTCACTCGCGAATACTGCTGACATGCAAAGGAGCTGCTAATGAAATCTACTCAAGACCACCATTTCCAATTACAATCACGTTTTTAACATGGTACTGTGGTAATACCATGTTTTTATGGAAATATGTTTCATTCTAAGGAATATTGTATATGTTTTAATGCAGCCATTTCTATTTTTAACTATTATTAACAAATTATTTATTTATTTTTATTTTTTTGTATTAAATTAAATGTTTCCCTCAGTTTTCTCTGAATAGAAATACTTGTGGAAATTTTACTTGGTTTACTTTTTTGTTTACAAAACAAGATATATATAAAATAAAGCTAGTATTTAGTTTTTATTCTATCCTAAAGTTATTTTGTTTTTTTAAGGTTTCAGTTGACTGCCTTATTAAAAAGATTGTGTCAACCCTGTTACAAATATATAAATGTTTTATTAGCTATTTTATTAATAAATAATAATAAATTCATATTTAATAGTAATGACATAATACTTTCATAAAGTAAACCTATCAAAGACGAGCTTAAGTCTCACACATTGTATTGCTTTTTCTAAAGCAGGTTAAAAAATATCAACCCTGTTACTATCATAATGTTTCAAGAACAATTGCTAGTTTATTTAAACTTGAAGTATACATAAAATGTTAACTCATCAAAAACAAGCTAATGTCTCATATATTCTATTGTTTTAATTTTTTAAGCATTAAAATATCAACCCTGTTGCCATTATAATGTTTTGATAAAAAAAAACATCTTGATTTTATTTTTAAGTAATATAATATAACTGAAATATTTATAAAATTATGTAATATTTATAAATGTGTGTGTGTTTAACACAAGAAATCGCTTAATAATTTTTAAAGTATCTTAAAATATGAACCCTGTTACCATAATATTATATAGTAAACAAATTATTTTAAGCAATATAATTCAAATATAAATAGGAATATAAAAATGTTTTCTAATGTTTTGTATAAAGAAAATTACATCAAAGAATGGACATTAATCATCCAGTGAATGGACACTAAATGCATCATTTGCGTACATTTAAATGTATTTAAAACACCATTAAACATGGAAATCTTCCATAGCATACCTAATTATCCATAGAAAAATTGCAATTTGATACCATCTCTGTAACACCACAGTACTGTTTTTAGGTGTCTCTTCTTCAAAGACATGTGCCTACACACACACACACACACACACACACTAAAGTAATAAAGCACTGTTTTTGTATGACTGACAAATCTAAGTCCCAGACTTGACAGGAAGTGGATGTTCAAGTGTTGGCAGCTCACAGGAAATCGATTTCAAGTCATCAAACTGGAGCTGCAGTCGTGTCTCGCAGCCAGAATAATCTATAGAGCAACACAAACACTTATTTAAAGGCTTTTTAAAGTATTTGGAATCCCGATACATCCATATAACTGAATATTACAAAATCCTAAGTACTTTTTTATTCACTTATAGTCACGCAGGATTAAAGTAAGACAATGTTTTGCAGGTGACTAAGCTAAGTTTTCTTTACTTTAAAGTAATAAGAAGAAAAGGAAATGTTATGAGGAAAATGTTTTATCTTTTATGAAAGATTTTTTTTTTTTAATGCAACGGAAAATATATAATGTTTATATTTAAATACTTTATGCATTAAATAAAATAAAATACAAAAAAATATTAAGTCACCTAAATATTTTATGCAATGCACTGGATAAACTAATATGTGTGTGTGTGTGTGTATATATATATATATATATATATGTATATATGTACTGTATATATATGCTTTTAATAATCTATGCAATGCATGAAATATTTTATTGAGATTTATCTCAATACAATATTTTTTTGCATTGCATAGATTATAAAATACATAAATTAAAATGAAAATTAAACAAATTGAAATTATTCTTTAAAAAACAACAAAATGATAACATTATCTAATCATTTTGCATTTCAGTATATAAAGTATACATATATATATATGTATATATATATATTTATATTTTGGTTCCCTTTTTTCAGCAGAGGAGCCTTTTCTTATTCTTGCTGACCATCATGAAATCCGAAAGATCAGCCTGGATGGATCAAACTACACTCTTCTGAAACAGGTATGATGGATACAACTCTCTGAAAAATGTAAATTTTTACTTATACAATTGTTAAAAATGTCAATTTTTTTGTAACTATTATTTTCTTTTTTCTGCTCTGTGATACCATCTTGTTTAGCTTAAACTCATTAGTGTGTTTTCTTCATATTCCCTTTAAATTCCCTACATACTGTATATATATATATATTTTTTTTTTTTCATAAAAATACAAATGCTCATGTGAAGCGTAATTCAGACACAACATCCAAAAGAAGCCATATGTGGTTATTCATGGCTATGGAAACTCACAAGCTCAACACTTGATTGAGGTGAATATCGACGCCCTTGAATATTTGCGCACAGAAAAGGTCATATTGCGACTGGAATCACAACTATTTTCCACTTATTATAGAAAATGATGATGGAAAAGTGTAAGTTATGGCTCCCTTAATCATTCTTAACCAGTAAAAATATCATTTTGGTAGTTGTTACTACTAAAAAAGTCAGTTATGGTCTTTGAATCTGTATGAAAGTCCTTGTCAATGCAAAAGGAACCATGACCGATTTGGCTCTGAAGGGACCGTCGGATGAGAAAGTCTCTTACGGCCCTCGTGTGATGAGATTGAGCGGCTTGCCATCGAAGGAGCAGTTAAAAACGCACGCTTGGGTTGATTCATCAGTCAGGAACTCCATCAGTTTGATTTAAAAGGTCTGGTCCAGCAAATTAGATCTGAACGCAGCGGGGGCTTTGAGTGAACCAGACAGAACGACGGAGAGAGATGGGGGAATGTGAAAGACCCCTACTGAGAAAGTGATTGGCTACGGTCGTAGCAGTGCATGATGGGCAGTTTCTGTCAGACGGAGGAAGTCTCGCTCTTATTTCAAACCGAACGTAGCGAAAATAACAAAGCGAATGAGAAAGGTATCGAGAAAGATGTTATAATGAGTCGGCTTGGACTATAAAAAGACTGTTTTGAAGTTTGATGCTGTTTTTATTATTCGTTTTGTGACTCGTGCTTTCATAAAATGCTCCCGTTTGATTAAAAATTAAAAGGTTTGAATAGTTAAAAAAATTAAATAATTAACTTTTTATTAAATATCATATATATATTAGGGGTGTAACGGTTCACAAAAATCACGGTTCGGCTCGATATGATACAGTAGTGTCAC
>JAUCMU010000047.1:5143835-5159166 GCA_032275025.1 Enteromius treurensis | reverse complement strand
TTTGAGACTCACAGTATGTTATGTCCATGTACTGAACTGTTATTATTCAACCATGCCAAGGTCAATTCAGTTTTCCAGTGTTCCCTTTATTTTTTTGAGCAGTGTATATACAATTTTACAATTTAATACACAAAATGAGCTCATTTCAAATGTGATGCCTGCTCTGGGTCTCAAAATAGCTGACTTATGTGAATTGAAAGTCTTTTAGTTTTCATTTTACTTACATTTTATGAAACGTCGCCAGTGGCGGCTCCAGGATTCTTTTGGATTCTTTACAGTTCTAAATTAAATTTAGAGAAAGTAATAAACGCCTAAACTTTTGCTGTGAATTTTTTATATACATCGGCTTTGAAAAAGGCACATATTTTTTTTCGGTGGTATTAAACCTCTCATATGCCGCTGTTATTAATAATATACTAATGCCAACTGCCAAATATGAGACGTACAATGTAATGTAATTTATGAACGAATATAGCCTAGAATATAGCCTTTCTTTTTACAATTCATAACTATGTCCACACGGGCACGCAATCAGGTGCACCCTCCCTCCAGATTTGGGATCATGTTACAATAGCCATAAAATGTGCAATATTAAGAGGGTCTAACATTTCAGGTGTGTTATGCGCAAACTGCACGCATGCGCCACACATTTTATTTGCAAGGTCTGTCTGCAGCATGTGTGTGGCGTTGCTCAGGGAGAACAGGTTTTTTATCTATGAGTGACAGACCACAATAAGGATGGAGCAAAGTGTAGACATTTGGTAATATTTTTCTTGTACTTTTTAAATGACAGATTGCGCAAAGTTTGCATTTTGGTTGCTTGACCCCTTCCACATAATATCAATTGTTTATAAGTTACATATTAGGCACTTTTTAAGCTTTTTAATGTTTATTTTTAATAAGAGTGATACCGAAAATGACAAAACAGGCAAATCATTTGGAAATTCTTGGGGGGCTGTGCCAGGGCTAAGCAAGTTTCTAATGGGCTATTGCCCTGTCAAGCCCCGCCTCAGTGCTGCCACTGAATATCGCAACATTTCTGGAATTCTCATTGTATTATTATGATTATTATAACGTTTGATACTTTAAATACCTCACTATTTCAATAGTATTTTTCAAGTTAGAGTGAAAATTATCTTAAAAAAAGACTTTTCTTCTCCTTCAAACGTCATCTGTCAATCTCACGCTTCGCCTGCGTCTCTCTCTTTGTCTTTCCCTCTGCAGGGACTCAGTAATGTCATCTCTCTAGACTTTGACTACAGGAAGGAGTTGATCTATTGGATTGACACTAGCAGGCCCAGCGGACGCAGAATCAACAGAATGCGCCTGAATGGAAGTGACCTCAAGGTACATCCGTGAGTGTGCGAGTATGTGTGGGTTCACGTTGAATCGCTCTTGAAATCGCCCAGAATTGCCCAGATTGACATATGCAAATCCCCCTGTGCCCCTGGGTAAATTTGATTCACATCACTTCTGCACAGGGGCAATTTTTATTGCACAATTGATGGATTCCAATGACGGGAAAGAAGACTTATTCACACCACTCCAACAAATAAATAAAAGCTTATATTTTTCTGAGAATAACTGGTATGAAATAAGCCGGGGGTTGAAATGATAGACAGGGCCATGTGTGTGTGTGTGAGGCTGTCTGTCTTCATACTTCTCTCCATCAATGCCCTTGCATATATATTACTCAGGGCGGAAAACGGGCATGGTGTGCCAGCCTTGCCCTGCTGGGCCGCCAGAGCTCGTTATGTTTAATATCGAGCCATAATGGCTCATTAAGCTTGATTGAACTCTGGATCTTGAACTGATTTATGATAGTGTGCTATAGTACAGAGAAAAAGAGAGAGAGAGGGAGAGAGGTAGAGCATCTGTAAAGGCACAGAAGAAGTGATAAAGTCAACCTAAATGTTGAACTTAAACGCAGAATGAAGCCACGCTAAGATCATGGGACTGTTTTTATAGGACACTGACGGAAAGATGATAACCAAATACAACACAAGGAGTGAAAATCAGAGAGTAAGAGCATTTTTCATTGTTACATAAACATGCTTTTGGTAAACGGGAGAGACGACTACACTTTTAAATGTTTCTATATTTGATTATAAATTGAATTTACTGGTTTTGACCACTAGGGGCAGTCTGTAAATGCGAAAAACATACGTATTTTGTCTGTATATGTATGTATAAAATATGTATGTATTTTGTATGTATATATATACATACATATATATTTCACTTCACAATAAAAGCTATTCATTTAACAATATTCAGAACAGGTGTGAAAAATAGAATTAGTATAAAACAAACATATATTATAACATTTATTAAAAACAACATTCATCATAAACATCAAGCCTAAGCAAATGTATTTAATAAAGTGAAATATCCTGGAACTCTACAAGTAAACTTGGGGTCACACACTTCTCTTATTCGGCAAATGCATGCGTGCTTTATGGAACGTCAGCTTAATTGACTTTGACATGTTTTGTAGGTGTTGTTTTGCTTACCTGGTTCATATTTTTGTGCACTTTCACCCTGTGGTGTATCTCCACCCTGTGATTCTGTACCATTTACCTGAAGATGTTAGTTTCCCTGGTGAGCACAGCATCTAGAAAACCTGTGAAGATGTCAAAATTCATCACAGCTAGGCTAGTTTTAATTAGCGCTGATGGTAAGACCCAGTCTGAGGCAAAATGTCTTTAACGTTCATCTCTAATGTTCATCAGCTTGCAGAATGTTACTCTTACTCTTAAAGCGCTAGGCAGGGGGCACCAGCAACCAAGAGCGAAAATGATTAAAAGCGCTGGATTATCCGCCAGCTGGGAAGAGTATTGTTTATGCCAAACAGGCAGTTTCTGTGATCAGTATGAGTAGTGAAATGTTGTGAAGGGCCTTTTTCTTGTGAAACTACAGTTTTTGGGAACTTTTCTTGCCATTTTTGGGCAGTTTGAAGTGGTTATGTAGCCCGCTGATAATTAGCAATAGGTTTTAGCTCAGCAGTTCTCAAATTGATTGCTTTTAGGACCCAAATTTTTCATGTGCAGTCAAGAGTTTTTGGGTTGTTAAAATAAGTACAAATCTATAAATTATCACTGCCTTTTTAAAAAAAGAGAAATTCATTTGCACCCAACTGTTGTGATTTTTTTTTTTTGCAGTGAAATCTTGCTAATTTGCTGATTAACTGCTATGCTAACTATTTTTGACCCCTTATGAAGCCATGTCTTTAAATTAACCATGGTTTTACTTCAAATAAAAGCTAAAGAGACCATGGTTGTAGTACATTATTTGTAGTAAATTTTGTGGTTATTAAAATTGTGATCAGTATGCCAAAAAAAACATGGTTACTACAATTTTACTATATTACAACCATGGTTAATTTTTTATAAGAGACCAGTTGAAAACGACACTTCTATAAGGTATTCATAGTCTTGATTTTTTTTCATATTATTTGAAGAAACAAAACCCCTTTTATCCTACATTTACATGTTGCTGTTGTAGTTTGGATTTTGTGCAGTGAAAAATTGCTAATTTTCTGGATATATGCTATGCTAGCTGTTTTGTGAACCTATAAAACATTGATTAAAAGTAAACAAAGCAAGAGGTTATCATAACCTTATTTTTTTCATTTCATCTGAAGAAACAAAGCCCCTTCATTTCCACCTTAGTCCTACATTTACAATTTGGTGCATTTTGTTGTTGTAGTTTCGATTTTTTTGCAGTAAATGCTAACTATTTTTGTGGACCTGTGGAGTTTAGAAATAAATTATCTGTAGGTTATAAAAGACTTGGATTTTTCATGTTATATAAAGAAACAATGCCTTTTCATATGCAATTTATTTGGCTAATTGCTATACAAACTGTTTTTGCGGACCAGTTGACAGCCACATTAAATTATTAATGTTTTTTGTTTTGATAAGGAAACAAAGCCTCCCTTGCTCCATTGTCCCTGACAATGTATACGGATTTGTTGACTGTTGTTTGCTAATGTGCTGGCTAACTGCCATGCTAACTCATCCTTAGCAAGTGAGAGCCAGATTTATGTTTGTATCAATACATTGATGTTTGTTTTGTTTTATACTGTTAAAAATTAGCATTTTAATTCCTGTCATGACAGTAACTGCTGGCAGAAACAATAAAGACTACTTTTTTCAGTGCATAACTGCCTCTCACCCACACCGTTCTGAACTTTTCTGCTAGGAAGCATTAGTTCCCTATGGTACCGGCTGTGGATAAATCCATGTGAATAACTGGTCAAAAGAGACCAACTGAGCTTGACTGCTGTTTTCTCAGGTGGTTCACAGAACGTCGGTCCCCAGCGCTCTTGCAGTGGACTGGATCGGCAAGAACTTGTACTGGTGTGACGGCGAGAGAAAGACCCTGGAGGTGGCGAAAGCTAATGGACTCTACCCGACTGTACTGCTGAGGACTGGATTGAGGAATCCAGCCGCTCTTGCCCTCGACACTCACATGGGGTAAATGGTGCTTATTATTACCTATTGTTCGCAATCCCAGAACGCATTGCTTTTGAGTACACTTTTAAGACGCACCGCACCATTTATTCCCATTGTGCTTTAGATATGTGTTCTGGATCGACTGCTGTGAGCAGCCGCAAATTGGACGGATCGGAATGGACGGCAGCAAGCCACGTGTCATAATCGATACAGAAATACGTGCTCCCTCAGCCCTGACCATTGACCACATCAACAAAAGGATCTACTGGGCTGACGAGAACCATATCTTATTTTCCAACATGGACGGTACAAAGAGACACAAAAGTAAGTTCCGCCTTGTTTCGAATGTAGTCTCTTTTCGAGTTGTCCTCAGTAAGATCTCTTAATCCCAAATCCCAGTCCCAATTGAGGACATAGGTGGCGTAACCGGGCTCACACTCTTTGAGGACTTCATCTACTGGAGTGACCAGAAGTCTAAAACCCTCAGTCGTTCGCACAAGACGTCCGGCGGCCAACATACAGAACTCCTCAGCTCCTGGCAAACCATTCGAGACATACAAGTCTACCATCCACTCCGACAGCCTGACGGTACGACAGTTTTCAGTTGACGTTGGCTAGAGTCATGTTGTTTCAGACTTGTTTCTTATTGCTTGTTGTTTGTCCTCAGTGCCAAAGCATCAGTGTCAGGTGACTAATGGAGGGTGCAGTCACCTATGCCTTCTTTCCCCTGGTGGGGGATACAAGTGCGCTTGCCCTACACACTTCTACCTGGCAAACGACAACAAAACCTGTCTATCTAACTGCACCGCCAGCCAGGTGCGATTTTATAATTACCTCAGGAGTCAGAATTAGGGCTTCGCCGTAGCTCAACTACTCTTGGCACAGCTTTCAACTACCAATTATATCCAGTCTGCTCCTCGATAAAAAAGTTGTTTAAGAGGTCTTATCTGTGTGTGTAGTTCCGCTGTGGTACGGATGAGTGTATTCCCTTCTGGTGGAAGTGCGACACCGTGGACGACTGCGGAGATGGATCCGATGAGCCGGCAGATTGCCGTAAGTAACCAAACATGGTGGCAATCAGCCAAACTGGTTAAGCCATTGAAAAATGTGAATAGCCTCTTTCAGCCCCAATTTGAATTTGTGCATATCCGGATAAAATTCAATCTAGAGGATCGACTGTCCACACAGTGTATCGCAACTGTTTATATCCGACATGTTGTTGTCGCGCTGGAATGTGCAGCTTTATCATGTGCTGCCTTCGCTCGTTTCAAAACTCAAAGAGGTGCTAGCAGTAAATTAGTCTTTTCAGCTTGAATTGCAGTTCTCAACAGCACAAGCTAGTTTCTGCAAAGACTTTCAAAAAAAAAAGACGTCTTGACATTTTTACAATTCAAGCCAGACTTACACTCTGCTATTTTTATTTATTTTTTTAAGTGCTTTAGGATTACTGTTGGTTGTTGTTTACCATGAAAAGTATTTGAACCAGAGTATATGAAAACAGCGGCGCAACCAGTGTTTTCAAAGGGAACGTATCAGATGAATTTCGCAAGCGGATAACGAAAGCACAGGAGTTTATCTCTTATCTAGTTTATCTAGAAGAAATTTTTAGCATTAATTCTGATTGTGGCTTGTCTTGAACAATCAAAGAAAGTTTTTTGTTCGTCGTAGGAGATATCACACTGCAGGACTATCTGCAGTATCTTCTGACACTGCCTGAATTTCGTCACCAAGGTCAAATTTGATCACAACGGCCATTAATTGGCAAAAATGTCAAACTAATTATCAAAGACTACTATTTTAGCCGATTTTAGCCTTGGGTTATAGAAAAATATTTTCAAAATTTGTCTCAGACGGCCAAACTGTGGCTAAAATCACACAGTGTGAGCTGGGCTTTACGTGGCGTGAAAACTTGAAAATTCTGTCATTATTTACTCACTCTCACGTCGTTCCAAACCTGTAAGACATCTTTGGAACACACATTTGTTAGAACATATTATTTAGGGTCATTTCCAATACGACTATTGGAGTGTCTTTTTTAGATGTCTAATAAACATCTATTAGATGTCTTTAAGATGTTTATGATTTAGAGTGTACGTAAAACTGACATCTGAAAGACGTCTACCAGACGTTTGTATACAGCAGTTGTATACAGCAGACATCTTGCAGAAGTAAGTTTTGTTCTGAAGATGAACGAATGTCTCATGGGTTTTGAATGACGGAAGGGTGAGTAATTAACAACTTTTCTTTTTTTTTTTTTTTTTGGCAAACTGTCCATTTATTGTTGTGTTATTAGATTAGCAAGATGCTAACATCAAACTCTGTTGAACTTACTTCTGATTTGCATTTGGAAAACAACCCTAGGTTGAGATTTGTTCCCACTAGTTTACTATATGTGAACTTTAAGCGTAAGAAAAATGCGAAGTGGCTCCACAATCAGTGATTTCTTTGAGCTCAACTAAAAAAAAGGATATCCTTTAGACACTTGAGCCACTTGTCACAAAGCGCTGAGGACAGGAACATCTCTTTGTGGCAATTTATTCCTGTAGTTTTCCTCGCCAGTTCATGCAGCGGTTGTTATTTGAATAAAGATTTGTCTGTGATCGAGGTTACATTCAAGCGTTTCTCCGTTGTATATGATATTGTATAGGCAATTTGTTTTGTGCTCGTGTTTGTTTGATTGGGAGGTGAATAGTCAAATTCACTCCAAAGAGCTGCAGAAATGAAGCAGGTTTTGTGAAGTGTGAATCTCGCACATTGAGATGGTAAAGAGACTTTAAAGCTGACAATGAACAAAAGACTCCAGGAATCAAAAAAGAAAAAGAAAAGGCACCTTTTTGTCATATGTTATTTGCTTCTGTGCGATATATCTGTCTGGATTTTTGTTTTATCATTGTCTTCCAACTTGTTTGTCTTTATTTTAATTGCTTGCTCATTTAGGTGAGAAATTTGCTCATTTACTTGTTTATTGACTTGTTTTTTATCACTTTGTTCTGGTTGTTTGTTCATTCAGATATATATTTCTGTATTTTTTATGTCTCTTTATTCTTTCTTGTTTGTATGGATCTCCATCTCTCAGTATCTGTCTTTCATTTGTTTATTTACTTGTTCAGTCACTCGTTTTCTTTCATTTCTGCATTTGCTTGTTCGTTATGTCTGTCTTTCAACCTTTGTCCTTGTTTTATTTCTTTATTTTTTTTTTCTTTGCTTTTTTGTATACTTTTTCTTGTTTACTCATTTTGTGTGTCTTTCTGTCCTTCAGTCTGTCTTACATTTTTTTCTTTCTTTCTTTGACCTCAGCCATTCTTTCTGTTTGATGTTTTTTTTTTTTTTTTTTTGTATATTATTATGCATTTCATTGTCCATGCGTTCATTCTTTGTTCTGTCCTCCATAGGTTAGTTTGTTTATGCCTGTTTCTTAGTTGTTTTCTTTCTAGGCTGCTTTCATCTTTTTGTTTGTTCATTCTGTTTGCCTTTTTGTTTTATAGTATCTGTCTTACGTTTTTTTTTGTTTTTTTGTTTTAATACATCTGTTGTTAAGTGTTTTTTGTTTTTTTTTATCGTTATACTTGTTCATCCACTCTTTATTTTCAGGTTTTGTGTTATTTTTTTACAAATTTCCTCTCTTTTGTTCACAGCGGAGTTTAAATGCCAGCCTGGAAGGTTCCAGTGTGGAACAGGTTTGTGTGCCCTCCCTCCCTTCATCTGTGATGGAGAGAACGACTGCGGAGACAACTCTGATGAAGCCAACTGTGGTAATTATAGATTGATGGATAGATAAATGGAGACCAAGCATAATGCAGTATGATGCATCACTCAGTGAAATCCTTGTTTGCATTTGCTTTCAGACTCGTATATCTGCCTGTCTGGCCAGTTTAAGTGCACTCACCGGCAGAAGTGCATCCCTATAAACCTGCGCTGTAACGGACAAGACGACTGCGGAGACGGTGAAGATGAAACCGATTGCCGTAAGAGTCTCATTTATTCTCTTTTTCTTTCAAAAATGACATCAACAGCAATGAACGCCATTAGTTTTCATCGTTCCTTAAAGAATCTCAGCTCCTACCGAGTTCCTACCGAGCTAGATTTCTCTTCAGGAAAGGAAAAACAAGCAGAAAATGAGGGCGAGAGAGGTCAGAAATAGATGAAATCTCTTCCTTTATGACTTCTGAGTGTGTTTATTGGCTCGTGAAGGTCAAACTCAGACGGATTCAACAAAATGTTTGAGAACTTTGAATTGACTGATGAGAAAAGTGCCAGGCGAGGAGCCTGGAAAACATTGGCCAACGTTTTTTGTTTTGTTTTCTCATTCCTCGGCTGCCGACGGAATTGCTTGAGGGGAATTTAGGACACCGACAGCGAGAAGAAAGGAGTGAGATGAGAAAAAACGAAAGCTAGGTAGGCTTGCTAACCAAGAAGCAAAGACGCCGTCTTGTGTGACCTTCAGAAATCAGGCTGAAGTAATCATGACTTTGTGCGACAGGGATTTGAATCCTAGTCCAAATGCGAGACTTATTTTAGGTGGCGGTACAGAAGGAGGAGACTGGCAGAAGTTAATGCTCTCGCTCAGATCTGAATCCTCCATTTGAAGCCACAGCAGGGGCCTAATTTCTCACTCCTCCCCAGAGTGAAGTATCTGGCTGGGCTTTGATAAGACACCCGGTTCTGGTACGCCCTTATGAGAGAGCGCATAAGAGAAGCTGTCTGTCTTCTCCGAGAGAGAATCAGAAAGATAGAAGTAAAAATCGAGGAAAATCATTAATGGCATTGCATGGGACGGAGCCCGGAGGGTCCCCAGGACTCTAAGAGGCTTTTGAGGGGGTCTGGCGCCATCTTGGATCCATGGGAGCTGAGCTCAGCCCTGGGCACTGATTAGCCAAACAGAAGGAGGGTTTAACAGGGATGATCGCATATGGAGCATGGCATTAGAGGCCGGCTTTAGACATCCCCCCCAAAGGATGGAGAGCTCTGTGGGTCAGGATTGCCACTCCACCGCCGGGAATGTTGAGTCTAGGCTTAGTTTAGCTTAGTGCGCAGCGGTCTGAAATGTGAAGGAGAAGTAGTTGCGGTTACTAAGACCACCGGGGTACAGGCTTGTTTTACTTGTTTTAGCATGAATTAATCATGGTTAGGGTAAGAATAAAATGTTCAGAATTGAATCCAGGTGGGACTTGAAAAAGTTCTCAAGGAATATGTGTTATATCAACCATAATTTCACATCAAAAGTAAAATAAATGAAACATCATGGTGTTTTATACTGTATATAAACACTGTAAAATAAAAAAATTGAACACAACCCCCTCACTTAAAAAGACACACATTATTTAAACTATAATAATAACAATGTCTGTAATATGTAAGACTACAGTATACATTATTTTATTACTTCCATTCTTTATTTATTTTTTTAAGATATATTCTACAATATTACAATTTTAAATCATCAATTTCTTTTTATGTTTAATGCGTTTTATGTTTATGCTCACCAAGGCTGCATTAACTGTATTTGGTACAGTATACTGTATATATTGTAAAATATCATTACAATTTAGAAGTGTTCTGTTTATTATATTTTTAAATATTAAATATTGCATATTACTATATTTCGAGAAAAATAAACAAAAAAACTGAAAATTTTATATATTAAATGTGCTAAACATTTTACAATTTTTGTCAGTTGTCAGTGTCTTCAAGTCACATGATCCTTAAGAACTTATTTTAATATGGCGATGTGTGTGTGTGTGCGCTGTAGAAAAATCAGCATATTAAAATTATTTCTGTAAAATATTTTACATTATATATATATATATATATATATATATATATATTTTTTTTTTTTTTTTTAATTAATTAATTTATTTTTAATTTTACATAATTGAGGAATTCTTGTGTGTATGGTCAATAAAATGTAACATTAATTTATAATGATTCAAATTAAACTATTTAAATTATAACTATTATACAACTATATATTTCAATTTAATTATAATTACACTAATGTGTAAAAACACATATGTAGATAAATTTTGCAACTAATCATGATTAATTAAGTTAAGTACTATACATAACTATAAAATAAAAAAAAAAGAGCAGCCAGCACTCAGTAAAAAAGCTACTGTATATTCCAAGAGTAGTATATTACAATAACAGCGCCGCTGTTGTAGCCATCAAAGCAGTGCTTGTGTTCATGTTCACCTCCTCGTATACAATCAACAGCAAGACAATCACCGTCGGACCTCAGATCACCTGCTGCGCACTGCGTTCCTGTTATTATGCAGGATCCATGGCTTCGTTTCTGAGGGTCTGTGGGAAGATCAAAGCACGGTTTTCTGCAGTCTGTTACTGATTCTTTATGGTGCTACTCTTTCAAAAAGTGCTCGGATCTAAAACTTAACAGGAAAGTTTTTCTGTGGTTCGTCAACTGAACTTCTCCAAAACAAGTTTTGATCACATGATCTCCTTCTCTCCACATCTCCAGCCGAGAACACTTGCTCGCCGTCCCAGTTTCAGTGCAAGACCACAATGCACTGCATTTCCAAGCTGTGGGTGTGCGACGAGGACCCCGACTGCGCCGACGGCTCCGACGAGGCCAACTGCGGTGAGTCGCTCGCATTACCTCACGCTCGTCATCACCATCCATAAATATCCTCGTTAAAATTCGGCGCGAGAAATTTCAGCTGGTCTGAGCTCCTAAAACATTCCATTTGCTTTAATTTTGCACCGACTCTTTGCCCCGAGGACTGACGCAAATGAATAAAGATAGCTTCTGCTCGCTTTCATAACCGACTTCTTGGAGTTGCAACTCTGATCTTGGGGTTTTGTGGATGTGCCAGCGCGCTAAGAGACGTTTCGCCGGAAACCGCTCACCCGAACGCTAACGTTTTCTCAGGGCGAATGTTGTCAGGTTGCATTGCGTTTGCTTTATGAGCAGCTAACCGATTAGTCTTCTCCGTTGGGCCCAAAAGGGATGATTTAGTGTGCTGTAATTATGAAGATTCTTGTTTTTCTGTGTTTGCCAGA
Organism: Enteromius treurensis; assembly: GCA_032275025.1. Taxonomy (NCBI): domain Eukaryota; kingdom Metazoa; phylum Chordata; class Actinopteri; order Cypriniformes; family Cyprinidae; genus Enteromius; species Enteromius treurensis. Next base: position 5,147,692 of record JAUCMU010000047.1, on the reverse strand, counting down.
GCAGTGTTTCACGTGTCAAGTAAAACAGCTGCTTTGTTTCGAAGAGTTACTGTTTTTCTAGGGGAAGTGATTATTGTTCAGAAGTTGTTAGCTGAGACTTCTCACTTATGTGTCGTCACTTATGTACAGTATGTTATTGAACTCATTATTTAATATCATTACAAAAGTATAAAAAATATATCTATTTTTATGATTCAGTATTTGTAATGATTTAATAATAAATATTAATAATTCAAAATGCATTTGAATTATATTGCAATTTTTTTTAGAAACTATATAAAAATCATATTGATTTAACAAATGCATTTGCTTTTGGGATATATATATATATATATATATATGGAATAATTCCTAATATAATAAATAGTAAAATAATTCAATACTGCGAATAGAAGTTTTAAAGTCTATTGAAGAGAATGACTATTGTAGTCTGCATATATTTTGAAACTAACAATTTTTAAAATGTAAAAACTGCACAATTCAAAAATTATTAACAATATGAGTATTGTCTGTTTTGTTTTGTTTTTACTTTAAAACTTTAAAACCCTCTTCTCAAACAAAAAGACTTTGTCTGTGTCCTCTGTGTCAGTATCGTTTAGCATTTAGAAGGACGTCCTCACATTATTGCTGGTAATGTTTCTCTGTGCAGATTTAATGGCTGTCAAGTACATTAGGTGACATCACAGAAACAAATTATCTTCTAAATCGTTTTTTTTTTTTTTTTACTTTGTATTGATCCATCCAACATTATAAAACAAAGTAGTTTTCATAAGTGCTGTTCATTTCTGTCCAGCCCTGAATTTCACTTTTAAGTGCACTTTTAAGTTTTCTAGTGTAGCAGAATGAAACCTTTACTGACCTGTCATGGCTTTCAATTAAACATTTTTTTTTTTTCTTTTTCTTTTTTAGTTGTTGCAGATTTATTCAGAAAATTAGAATCCATGAAATTGTAACATGTAAGAAAATGCCCTTTAATGGTTTGTTATTTTATTTTTAAATGATTATAATATCAAAATATTAAAAAAAAGTATTTATTTTCCTTAATTATGTTTTTAAATTGCTTATTTTAATTATATAATAATACAGTTTTCAAAATAATTGTCATTATGTATTTGTTTTTTGTTTTTTTTGTGAACAACTATTAAAATATTACACTTAATTATATACATAAATATTGCATCAATAAATATTTTTATTATTTTTTCAGTAATTAAAATGTTTATTAATTTATCATTGTTTGTTATTATAATCATTGATCATTGACAAAATTATGTTTATTATTATAAAACTGTTCATTATTTATATGCATATTACATATTAAAGTTAAAATGTAATCTCTATAAATAATGTTATAATATTTTATTGTTTTTACTGATTTGTTTTTATAACAAAAATAATTTAATAATAATAATACATTTTACAAAAATATAAATAATTATTAAACTGTTTTGTAGTTATACATTTCAATAACTAGAGTAAAAACAAATGGTTTACATATTATACATGTAGTATTTTAATCTGTTTTTACTTATGTTATCACTGATGTGATTATTTATAAATAACCATTGCCCAGCACTACTACTACAAATAACAGTAATTGGCTAAATATCTGACAGAAGTGTAGGAATTATAATATTCTTGATGTCTGAAAAAGCTTTAGTTCTCAATATTTTTTTTTTTTTTTTTTTGTTCTCTATGAGTGGAATTGTTTTTGGATTTGGACAATGTTGTTGCTCTGGAGGATGTATTGGATGTCCCTTGATACACAACTCACTCCTGCACTTTACATCATTGAGAGGATATAATGGAATATTCACATTAACCCAGCATAATACTGTATTGATTTTTTTAACCATGAGGACGTTCCCTAAGTGCCGGTCTCAATGTCCATCAGCAGACTGGAGCTTCATCTTCAAAAAAATCAATAAGTTGCTTACATCTCTTTGGAAACGGGCAATTCCTAAAGAGATATTAAGATGAAAAGCATCCACTAGTGACTGCATAAGATACAAAAAAATAATTGATACGGCATATTGACTGAGTGACTGAGATGAAAAGGAGACCAGCACTTTTGATGGAAATGCTCATTGGCAAATTAATAGATTGAGTGGAGTGCAGTGGACTGGATTACAACACTGGGCTTTTGTTTTGTTTTGTTTAAGTTTTGTCCTATTTTGCTGTGTTTTGTTCCATTTTTATTAGTTTGTTTTGTTTATATTTGTTTGGTTCCATTTTTCGCTTTTTGTTGTTGTTTTTATTTGTTTTTTGTTTATCAACTTATTCACTCAGTAAAAATAAAAATAATAATAATTATTATTATCAAATATTATTAATAAAATTATTATTATTATTATTATTTTAACAGTTAAATTTTTTAGGTTTAAGTAAATATAATTGTAATTAAATAGTTTTAGCTGATACTAATATATAATACAAATAAAATATAGTATCAGTCTTTTTCAGTCACTTGTCTTTAATTATTGAGGTAGCTTGTGTTATTTTATTGTAGTTGGTTTGTTTTAAGAAAAAGTTACAATATTTGTATTATTTTAAACAATTATTAAAATATTCCAACAAATTATTACTTTAAATATTATTATTAATTTATTTACTTTTTAAATCAATTTCTCTCTAATTTCTGGCATTGGGATCAGACATTGGAAAATATTATGTATTATTATGCACTTTTTAAACTTATGTCAACAGGTAGTATTAAATGGGAGGTAATGATAGTCCTGATGAATGAATAGTTGTTCTTCATTGTGTTTTCAGCTCATTTCTTCATTCTCTCATTGGTTGCTCTGGTTTAAATGGCCGAGCACTGATTTCATGCTTTTTGCTGAGTCACGACTAAATATACACATTATTGTTGTTTCAGTAGAATGGAAGGTTGGATTGAGCTCTCATGAAACATTCAGCATGCCACCACACTCTGACGCATTGAACACCGGTCTTAATTTGTTGGATGTGGCCTCTCACATCACGGCATGATCCAATTTATTTATTTTGAATTATTTACCATGATCTGCCTCATGTTGGCAGCACATCGGCGAAAGCTAATTAGCCGAGAACGCTGCCCGTAGCTCTTTGAAAGCATACAGACTGACACAAATGCATTCAAACAATGAATTTATTCATTACACCTGCTGCGTTTGTTTGCTCGTCTTAAATTATTATTTGAAATTTAGTAATATTTGGCTTATTTTCAATGTTTTTACTCAATTTAGGCAAGTTTTCTTTCTTTAAGCATATAAAATTGAGTGTAAAAAAAATACTCTCATTCTCTCAGTTTTAATGAGCAAAATTCTCTCTTCATCCAAGTTGAAGGTGATTCGAGCCCTAAAGCTGTTTGAGGGAAAATCTTAATATTCCAGCCTTGTTCTTTCTAAATTAGAGTTCTCTTAATGTCATTTTAAGTCGAGGAATTAGGACTCAAACACAGCATTGTGATTGTCAATTAATCATGCATTATGTTCTCATCATCTCTCATGATAGTTGGATTAGTCGTCGCCGACATTCAGATGAGGGGAAATTGCATTTCTGATTTCCTGTACTCAAATCAGCTCGGATTACCATGTTGATTATTTCAGAGCAAGGAAATGGGATTTACACCATTGTGCCTTTGATTTAGCCTCATAGGATTCTGTGAAGACAAAAAAAAATTTAAGGTTAAAAACCTGGCTGGTGCAGTTGCTGGAAAAAAAGTAACATTTATTGGTAAAATAGTAATATGCCAACCTACAAAACTACAAATGATATTTGTAGTTCCTCTAACTGAAAAAAACGTCTCCGGGTTATGTATATAACCCTAGTTCCTTGAAGGAACGAGACACTGCGTGAATACGCTTTGGGAAACG
>JAUCMU010000047.1:5136128-5143553 GCA_032275025.1 Enteromius treurensis | reverse complement strand
TTCGGTAATTCTACTTTTACCAGTTTATGTTTTAACTTGATTACTTGTAGGATTTGTGACCCCCCCCCCCCCCCGGAAAGTCGTGAATTAAATGGAAAACGGAGGAGAAGGGGTGGAGGAGGGATGCAAAAAACCGGGAAGCGGGGAAATGAAAGCTGGGAGAATTTATAGTAAAGGGGAAATTATTTGATTGGGTGTGAATGAACGAGGGATGATTAGGAAACTAGCTGCCAGCTGTGTGCGATTACTCATTTAGCGATCCTCTCGAAATTAAGTTATTTTGCAAAACATTCACTTAATAAAGTTTAATTTTTGAACAAAATAAATAAGAGTAAAAATTTGTTGGTAAAATATACCAACTTACAAAACAAACTGTAAAATAAATGCTTTGTACCAAATCCTTGGTTTTATTTTATTTTTTTCTCCTCGTAAACAATTTAGTAAATGTTTTGAAGTTTGAACATTGTGTAAAAACTACAGTTTTTAAAGTAAAACATATAGTAATAGTTTATATATAGTTATAGTTATAGTTTATCTAAAAGCTCAGGAACCCTGTTTGTTTCACACAGTAACTGCAATGATGAAATTCAGATGAATGCTCTGTTTGTTTGTGTATGCAGATGAAAAGACGTGTGGGCCGCATGAATTTCGCTGCAAGGACAACAACTGCATACCGGACCACTGGAGGTGTGACGGTCAGAGCGACTGTAGCGACAATTCAGACGAGGAGAACTGCAGTACGTGATTTGGCATTTGATCTCTTATTTACCTTTTACAAAGTTATGCAGTGAATAGTTTAATAAACACGTCCTCTATAGATGAGACTGTCTGTGACATCTGTGATGGATATTATTTTGTTAAGTTTCATTGTTTTGTATTGTTCAGTTTATTTCTTTTTGCCTTAGTTTTAGTGTGCATTTAGTTTTTGCCATGTTATGTATTGATGTTTTATCTATTTTTATTGTACTGTGAATTAGTTTAGTTATGCTTTGCTTGTTTTGTTTTGTTTTTTGTTTTGCTTTGCTTTGCTTTGCTTTGCTTTGCTTTGCTTTGTTTTGTTTTGTTTTGTTTTGTTTTGTTTCATTTTGTTTTGTTTCGTTTTGATATGTTTCATTACCCTGAATTGTTTACTTTCATTGTGCTTTGTAGTTATGTTTGGTTTAGTTTCGTCATGCTGTTTTGTTTTTTGTTTTTGTTTTACGTTCATTTTTAGTTCCGTGTTGTTTCATTTTTTTTTTTTTTTAGCCTAGTTTACATTTGTTTTCTTTTGTTTTCTTTTCTTTTGTTATTTAGTTTGAGTATACATTTTTTTAATGTTTAGATTCATTGGGCTTTATTTCTTTCTTTCTTTTTCGTTTATTTACATTATGCTTTGCTTTCTTGTTTTGTTGGGTTTCATTGTGCCATGTTTCATTATTTAGTTTCAGTTTCAGTTTTCTGTTCAGATTTGCTGTGCTATTCATTATTTACAGTAGTTTAGTCTAACGCTGTAATAAAGCTCTAATCTTCTTGTCTCTTTTGACATCTGAATGCTTTGACATTTAAGTACATTCAGCTTTCATATGTTCCTCTTATCACACTTGGCTCTTAACACAGCTAGACATACAGGCACAGCAGGGTTTCGAAAAAAGAAAAAAAAATTGAACAAAAAAAGGATTGATATCACGCTTCACAGTGTGTGGCACATAGATGCTGGATCCTCAGAGAGGGATTTACAAGCTAACGCTGGTGCGTCAGTGCATGACACTGAGCCGTCTTGTTCTTTTGAAGTGCACATGGCTCTCAAACAGCGTCCAAAAGTGCTTCATCACGGTGGCTGTTGTCTCAAATCTCCATATTCATTCCCTATTTTCCCCCTGATGTCTGAGTCATTATATAGCCACAGAAGAAGTTCTCCAGTACTCAGAGAAGCTCCTTAAGCCCAGTGGATCTCATCACACTTCAGCTGTGTCTTCAGCCTTGAGCTTCGCACTTTCAAACAAACTTGCGACAACGAGATTGTGTGTCGATTGCTCTGGAAGTTTAGTGATTCTATCAATTTCCCTGAAATGCAGACAGGTATTTTTCCTGTCTTCCAGAGATGTTGCTAACTTCCGTCCGCTGAGGTGCAGCTGTATGTATTTTTCGTCAGCCCTGTGATGTTGATTGTCAGTTAGCGGAGAAAGTGTCCCACTGAATGGCAGAATCGATCTCTCACACTGATCTGCAATTTGGTTTTAATGGCAGCGGTCCTGTAGCTTTCGGCTCTGTAGCTTGTTTGCCAACGTACATCACTGTGCTGCGGCGTAAGCTGGGAACATTTATTTACTCGTTTAAAGAGCCTCTGCCATCATTTATTCAAAATGTGATCATGGTGTAAGTCAGAATTGTGCTTGCAGCAAACCGCAAGGCGCAATCGCATAATTTCCACCTCAATAATACGTCTTTCCTTACTTTTTCCACTTCCTGTCCCTGTTCCCTTTTGTTTCCCCTTTTCTTTTTTCTTTTTTCATAACTTTTTTTTACCTTATTTGTTTTTCCTTTTGTTTTGTCCTCCTTCCCTTCCCATTTGTCTTCCTAGTGTTTATCTGTTTTCCCCTTTTCCTTCCCCTCTTGTTTTCTTTTGCTTCCTTTTACTTTCCTTTTCATTTCTTTTATTTTTCCCTTCCTTCTCCGTTTAATTTATATTTGTATCTGTCTGTTTCTTCTTTACAATTCCTTTCCTATTCCTCCCTTTTATCATTTTCCTGTTCTTTAACCTGTCTTGATTTTTTGCCTTTCTTTGTTTTTCTTAATTTTTCTTTTTTTCCTGTTCCCTTTCCTCTCTTGTTTTCTTTCAAATCCTTTTACTTTACGTTTTATTTCCTTCATTTTTTCCTTCCCTTTTTTTTTCTTTGCATTTTCATCTTTTTCTTCTTTCATTTCCCTTTTTCCATTTTCTTTTCTCTTGTTGTCCTTCATCAACTGATCCGTATTTTTCCATTTCCCTGTTTTCTTTTGCGTCCTTACTTTACAATCCTTTTCCTTTTATTTTACCCTCTTGTTTTTCTTCACTTCTTTTTACTTAACTTTTCTTTTCCTTTTTTCTTTCTTTTTGTTTTATTTTATTTTCCATTTTCTTACCGTTTCCTTTTCTTTCGTTTCCCTATTTCCCTTTCGTTCCCTCTTCCTGTCATTCATCGTTTCCCCTTCTTTAACCCCTTTTCCTTCAAGTCGTGTTTCTTCACATTTACTTTTCTTGGTTTTTCCTGTAGATATACTTCTGATTTTCTTCTTCTTTCTTCCCTGTCCTTTTCATCTCCCTCTTTCCCTCCAAGTTGTTCTCTTTCTTGTCCTGTCATTCACTGTCCTTTCCTTCAGTTTTTCCATTATTTCCTTTTACTTTACATTTTCCTGTACTTTTCTTTTACCTGTTTTTCAATTTTTTCCATTCATTTACATTTCTCTTTCTTTCTTTCTTTCTTTCTTTCTTTCTTTCTTTCTTTCTTTCTTTCTTTCCTACTTGCTCTCTCTCTTTCATTTGTTGGTTTGCTTTATTTTCTTGCGTCTTATTTTCCGTTTTATCTGCCACCCGTTAGTTTGTTCTATGGATTTTTAGTTTATTCACTTGACAGTTCTTTTTTTTTTCTTTGTCTTTTGTTTGTTTTGATATCTTTGTTTCTTTCGTTGGTCTGGATGTCCGTTGTGCAGTTTATTTTATTAATGCGTCTTTGTTTTGTTTGTCTTTCATTCATTTACCCATTCTGTCCTTCCTCTTATTCCTCGTGTTCTTTATCTCTTTCTCCTTCCCCTTTATCTCCTATCCTGTCCTTCTTTTCTGCCTCCTTTCCTTTGAAGTTGTGCTTGAACCTATACACGTTTGATTTGTTTTGAGTAGCTTGTGTAGCCTCAAAAGTTTCAGACAGTGCCAGTTTAAAGCAGCTGTTGGCTCAGCATTATTTACTAAACATCAACATTGTCTTGAAGGTTTCCCAGCTGTCATGTCAGACTTGGAGATCTCATAGGCTCGGATATTATGTCTCCCTACCCCTTTTTTTCCTCCCTCTTATTCTTTCGCTATCAATCTCTCCATCTCTTTCAATTAACAGTGAGCTCGCTGATCCCTCGCTGATCTTACAACAGACACTAATACAAACATGTTATGTATTCAGTATCAGCATGCAGCATTTCCCTAGAGCCTGTTTTTAACAATCTTAACGAACACAGGCTACTGAAGAGTGCTTGTTAGACTCGAGTTTACATTTTAGAGTCTATTTGTGTACAAAGGTTAAATTTTTGCATGATTTCATTCTAAAAAGAGACAAAATGTGACTCATATATGGTCACTTATTAATCTAGAGATGAATTCCCTCTCTGAAATGCGTGTGTGTTCGTTCACTTGCCGGGTGGAAGTGAATCCAGACAGAGTTTCAATTTCTTTGCCTCTGTTGCATTCACCTTGGGAGCCTCACACAGACACATCACTGGAAGGATTTAAAGGCTCTCATTGGGTCGTCGAGTCCTGATGTCAGGGCAGATAATCTGCAGAAAGCTGGAGCCGGATGCAGAGAGACTGATAATAGAGTTAGAGGAGTGACACAGCAGCACTCACTTATTCTGATCAAGGAGATCTGTGCTCTTTCTGTTCTTTCTTTCTTTCTTTTCTTACATCTTTATTTGTATCTCTCTTGCTTGTAATATCTTATTTTGTTGTATCTTTCATGGACATTTCTCAGCAGGGGAAGTCGTCATAGTTGGGTAATCTCCTGTAGCAGCGAATGGGGGATTAGAGCATTTTTTATTTATTTATTTTTTTCGTTCCCATTTGCTCAAATAGCAAAATAAAAACTTCACAATAGTGTTTTTAGTAGAGACAAAAGAGAGAGAGACTGACAACTGTCAAAAGAGGGAATGGTATCAAATCTACCAATCCTATAGATATCGTATTAAAAACACCCTCGCCATTCACTTTAATACGTAGTATTGTGTAATAAATGTACATATTAATTTAATAAAAATATGTTATTTCTTGTTCTTTACTGTTTCTTTGTTTCTATTAGCGTTGCATATTTGTTGCTTGTTTATTGTGTCTATTTTGTTCTTTTAATTGTTTATTTTTTTATTGTTCTTTTTTTTCATTTGTTTTCTCATTCAGTTTCAGTTTCTCACTTTCAGTTTGTTTACCCTTTTGTTTGCTTGTTTTCTGTGTGTTTTAGTTTTATCACTCATTCCTTCTGTCTTTAATTGTGTTTATTGCTCTTTTTATTTATTTCTTAGTTGTTTTTTTTTTTTTGTTTTTTTTTTTCATTTAACCCGTTTATTGTTTATAGCTTGGTCTTTCTTTTGAGTTAATTCTTTCTCTTTTGTATGTTTTTTTTTTTTTTTCTCTCTGTATTTCATTTGATCATTCCGTCTGTTTTCCTTTTGTTATTTAATCCTTTATTTGTTTATTTCTATTTGGTCTTTTGTTTATTTAATGTGTATTTTTGTTTGCTCTGTTATTTACAGTTTTATTTGTTTTCTGTCGCTTGTTTTGCTCATTTATTTGTTTTAGAGTTTTTTCTTTAGTTATTCATTCACATGTTTATTTGCTTTGTTCGTTTACATGCATTCACTTCTTTGCCTTTTATGTCTGTCGTTAATTTACCAATTCTGTCTTTTTCATCTTTTTCATCTTATTTACTTATCCACCCATTTTTATGTTCATAACAATAAAAAGAAAACATTTAGCCATTTGTTTGTTTGCTTTACTGCTGCCAAAAGTTTCTTCGGCTTTCACAGTCCTTGCTTCCACAGTCCAAATTCTGACTCCTTCTCTCTCTTCTCTTTTCAGAGCCAGTAACATGCAACTCGAAAAATTTCATCTGCGCCAACGGAGAGTGCATCTCCTCGCGTTTCCGCTGCGACGGCGACTTCGACTGCACCGATAACTCCGACGAGGTTTCAAGCACCACATTCGTCAACTGCTAAACATCATTCATCTGGTTCCTATTAAGGGTGCTGATCTCCGTAAGTGTGTTTTCAGAGAGGCTGTGAGAGCCACTGCTCCGAGGATCAGTTCCAGTGCCTGAACCATCTCTGTATCTCAGTCAAATGGCTCTGTGATGGACAGGAAGACTGCAAAACCGGGGAAGATGAGGCCAACTGCAGCCCTGCCAACACTGCCATGACAGGTTAGCTGCTTTCACACGCTCTTTAAATAATGCAAACGGATCCAGAACCGATCAAAGCTGTTCCCAGACAGCTAGCTTGGCACTCCTATAATCACATGTCACCGAGCGGACACCTTTTATCCGAAGGGAATCATAGGCCTATGACTACACAGTAGTGACTGGAGATCTCTGCACGACCTCAAACCCTGCTGCCTTCATTTATAACCGCTAAGCTACTTCCTGCTTAAAACTAACAGCAAAACGACCCCGCATTTGTCATCTTTGTCACCTCGGGAGTTTCATTGCAGGAAACGGCTTGTTCCTCCCTCAGCGATGGACTCCTTAGAGTCTAAAACGACTGCTTAAGTACTCTCAATGTGAGTGTGGTACACCTGCAAACACTCCGGCCCAGTTTATGTTTTAAAAGAGGTTGCTAGAAAGAAGTGTGTGCCGTCTTTTGTGGCAAGTATTTATGCGCACCCAGACCATCTACCTGTGATGCTTTCAGTGCATTTATATAAGGAGGCAAAATATCATCCTCTCATCTGCCTTTTCATCTTTTCCTGAGGAACAGATGGCAAATCCACTTACTTGAGATGGTTTTTCAATATTAACTTTTTCTGTGATGTCAGTGGCAAGCTACGCTCCTCCCCGGAGCTTTGAAGTCAAAATGAAGTCAAGTATTTATTTTATTTTTTTTAAGTTTCAGTCATCATCTATCTATCTGTCTGTCTGTCGGTGTGTAAAGGTGTTTGCGGTTTATGAGGACACTTCCTGTGTCTCCGTAAAACAAAAGGCTTAAAAAAAAACATTCCAGACAGTGTTTTATATAAATACAAAAAGTGCACACAGTTCCTGTAAGGGGTAGGTTTAGGTGTAGGGTCAGCGTAGAGCAAAAGCACATACAGTTTGTACACTATAAACACCATTACGCCTATGGAGAGTCCCCATAAACCACAAATGCAAGTGTGTGTGTGTGAGAGTGTGTTTGCATTTGTAGCTGTATATCTATATCTATATATATATTAAAGTCAACATTTGAAGTGGATCAAAACCTTTTATCAAAGTTGTCCTAAAACCAAAATGCGTTATTGTCTTAAAACAAGTTTTATAAACTTTTATGATCCACTGTATATGTGTGTGTGTACTAAAAATGATTGTGTTTATAGTATATTGCGTAATATTTTGGTTTATTTTAAAAATTTTATCCAAAGCTAAAGAACCCAAGAACACTCAAGAACTCAGAATAATGGATGTTCTGAACCTTAGCTTCTTCTGTAACTTTAACCTCAAGAGACTTCAAGTGTTTCTCCCT
>JAUCMU010000047.1:5116128-5133628 GCA_032275025.1 Enteromius treurensis | reverse complement strand
TTCAACCCGTGACAGACTTGAGGGATTTTCACAAACATGATCATCAGAAGAATACATTACGGCGGATCAGCCGAAAAATCCCCAGCCTCACGAGAGAAGTCATTTCTCCAATATTTGTTAAAATTGGCGAGGATGAAAGGTTCCCGGTCGCCACTTGATATCTGACAAGCGACTACATGAAAGGCCTAATTTCTGTGTTTTGAAAAATTGCGCTTGTTGATGTTGTTGCGAAGACAACGCCAGCCGTCCCACACCTGCGGCTCTTTGAAAGTGTTTGCATCAAAGATGAAGTCCTGTTTCTAAACGCCTTATTTATTTATTTGACACTGTGTAATATTTAAATCAGGATATTTATTAATTTGTTTATTTTTTCATTACAAGTAATTTTTTTCTCCTTATATTACACTGAGGTTTGTTACAAATAGTAGATCTTCGAAACCCGCTAAAAACTTGCTAAAAATGTTTTTTGGTTGATCTCTTCTGTGATTTTAGTATTTATCTGCAAATAAGGTTATTGTGTTATTTTTTTACATTTCAGTTGTTTATTTGTTTCTTTTTTCTTTTCTTTTTTCTTATTATTGAGTATAATCAAAATTGCAGTGATACATGCATTTGATTTAATTCATTCATTAATTTAAATGTAAATAATTCTGTATTATTTCAATCAATGCTATTTCTTAAGTTATTTAATCATCTTTTATTTTGTTTCCCCAAAATATGATTATTTACATAGTGAAGGGCGAGCTCGATCTCACTGCAATTTGTACATATTTTACGAGGGGGCTCATTAGTCTCATTTAATTTTCTTGTATTAATGACGTTGCTGTGTTTTAAACCAAATTTGAAGTGTTATTTAGCTTTGTTTTTAAATGCAGTTGTTTGTGAGTCTTGCATCTGTGCCCTTCCTCTCTGCTTGGGTCCAGCATCACGCCGTCTTCTCTTATTCAGGGAAACTTTGTGATATTAATGTCCATTTCTGTCAAACGCCTGCTAGAAAACTCTTAGACCTGATGACAACGAAAGAGGGCTCAGGGTGAGAAAAGCAGGGTGCATTTTCAGAAAAAGCAATGCTCTTAGTCTAACAGCCTCTTTAAACTCAGAGCCAAACTTAGGCCTTTAAAAGCCGTTAAAAAAACTGATCTCAGGTCATTTTATAGGTTAAATTCACTCTTATTTTCCCCAGATGATGCTTTTGCTTAGACAGTGTCTGTAATGCTTGTGCTTCACTGTACCTGAGGAACTAAATGGGCTCCATAAATTTCATCATGAGGGTGTATAGAAGGTTTTGTCGCTGTTGGAAAAGGACTTCTTTCAAGTTGATAGTGATCAAAAGCTCAATGCCAGATGGGGTTTATTTATATATTTATTTCTACAACAAAAATGGCTTTGAAATAAATCTTTACAGATAGCATGAATGGTTAGACGTCTTATAGAAATCTATATGAATGCACAAATTGCTTCAGATACAAACCAAGTGAATATCTTCTTACAATTATAGGATATATTCATGTGAAAATAACATGTGAGCTCATTGGTTTGAATATTTAATTGTAGATTTAATACATACTTGTTTCAAGAACATCAAAATGCACCAAGATTGTCCTTGTGTGGGAATGAGCAAGGTTACAGATAAAATATAGTTCAATAAATTCAATTGCAGTCACAAGTCATGTAATTATATCTTCACAAAATTTCTCTGAATGAGGTGCTTATTAGTGGCCTGTTACTTTTTTTTTTTTTTTTAAGGAGCATGAGCCCAAACCACAAGTTACTTTTTGAAGCGAGAATTGTTGCATATGTTAAACTCTTGCTTTTATATTAAATGAACAACATGAAAACTTGTCAACTGCAACGGCCAATAAGTTTCACTTGAATAATGTAAGTAATGCATAATGTTGCGTTATTAAAATAGTCAAATGTTTTGTTTGCAGGGTCGTTGGCTTGCCGTGCAGATGAGTTTGTTTGTAACAACACGCTGTGTAAGCTGCTTGTCTGGCTGTGTGACGGCGAGGATGACTGCGGAGACAACTCTGATGAAGAGTCAAACATGTGTGGTACGTTTATCACTAGTGGTTCTGTTGTGGGTTGTTTGCTTTTATTTGTTTTGTTTTATTTGTTTACATATTTATTTTGGTTTTGCTTTAGCTGTTTTATTTTTGTAGATTTATTTTAAAAACAATTTAATAACAACCCCTTATTTATAATATATACATATATATATATATATATATATATATATATAAATATATATATTCCCTCCATGTGCATTTGTTTTCCCATTGAAGACACATCAAAAAGTAAAAAAAAAAATAAAATAAATTAATTAAAATAAATATTTATTTATTTACAATATTTAAATGCTATTATATTTTGTATTATGTGTGGTACATTTATGGCTGTTTTACTTGACATGCTTCTCTTTCCCACTGAAATAATCCCCCCCTTTATTTTATGTATAAACATTTTTGTTTGTTTGTTTGTTTTGTTTTGTTTAATATTACATATATATATTCTTTTTTACGTTTCGCTCATTTTTGTATTGATGTTGTTTCCATCTAATTAATATTTGTTAATTAATATTAATTAATATATTTATTAATATTTGTTTTGCTTTGGTAATTTGGTAATTATTACTCTCTTAACATCTCCTTCTATTTACATCAAATAAAAATGTATTTACTGGTCATTAGTTCATGAGTCCATTTTATGTTAATTATGTAATTTATTTTAAAATTAATTTATCAAAAATAATTAACGTTTTTCCCCCCTCCAGCGTGCAAAGTCAGCACAGATGATTTATAATAGGTACTCGGCTTCCCCTTGAATTGTAAAATATAGATATATAGATATTTTTTATTATTATTATTATTTATGATGTCTTATTTAAATTAAATTGTGACATTTCTTTTGAATATGTCGAGCATGCCAGGTAAGAGTGTTTAGTTTAGAAGAATCACTGTCTGGTTTGAAATGGGTCACATTTATAATGTCATGTGAGAATGACCACTCAAAACAAAATAAAAAAAGGAGCCGAAAATCAATACAGGACACTTTGACCATCCTGAACACACATTACACCTGACACTGCCCACCTGAACTCTAGTAAACAGTGATTTTTCTCCGAAAGTGGTTTTCGTTGTAGGCCTGGCAGTAAAATGTCTGAAAAATTGTTCTTGGAGCACTTTACGAACACTTCACCAACATTTGAACCGTATAAACCACAGAAAAAGCAGAAGATCACATCTGTGATGAAATACGAGGTTATGATTACTCTGTTTCGACCTACAGGAAAGTTGCCATGTCCTCCAAACAGACCCTTCCGCTGCAGGAATGACAGAGTGTGTCTACGGAGCGAACAAATCTGCAACGGAGCGAACGACTGTGGAGACAATTCCGATGAAGAAGACTGTGGTGAGTGGGGGAGTTAAATATAAACCCCTGTGCCTTCGGAGCACAATTCGATATTCTACATAATGGCGCTACGTTGACGTTACTGTGCCGAATTTGTTAAATAAAGTCGTTTTTTTTGTTTTCTTTGAAACCACTGGTGGCAGAGGGACTATTCAATGTCTTTCATACTTTACTGGACCTTGACAGTGTTATTTACATGGCAGTCAATGGGACAGTCACAAGCCTACCGGTATTCATCCAAAATATCTTAAATTGTGGTCAGAGGATAAACAAAGCTTTTGGAACAACATGTGATCAGTGATAAAATGTCCTTTTCTAAACCATGTCTCTGTCTGTCTTTTCTCTAGCGGAGTTGATCAAAAGGACGAGGCCGTGTGGGAAGACTGAATTCTCCTGTGCCAATCACCGCTGCATCCCGGCCGAGCTCCAGTGCGACTTCTTCGACGATTGCGAAGACGGCGGATCGGATGAGCGTGACTGCAAGGCATGTAAGTGTACTTCCTTCTGTAATTCTTCTTCCTTCGCATTGCGTTTCTTTGTTTTGTGGATTAAAAAACTCATTGACTCATTTTGTCCCCCGTGGGTCATAGATTCTGTGGATGGGGCGTGTCGAGGACGGGCTGACTTGTGCGGAGATGACGCTTTCTGCAACCACACGCAAACACCTTCAGTCTGCCAATGCAAAGATGGGTTTCAGAGGAACCAGAAAACCAAGCAATGTGAAGGTAGAGAATTTGTACAAAAAACATCAAGACAACAATTTCCAGTCTTCTAGATATTCAGAACTTTTGTTATTGTTCAGTAAGCTTTAATATACTAATAACTTTATTGTTGATTGTTAAAGTATCTAAATAACATTGCATATTAATAAAAAATAAACAAATTTCAAGTGTATATATATATATATATATATATATATAACTTTGATAGAAATTATATAATATATATATATAATTATAAAATTTAAAATGTATAAATATATAATTTAATTCTAAAAATATTTCTGCATACAGTTATAATAATAACAATAACAATAATAGGGTATGAGCAATAATGTATATTAATAAAGTTAAACATTTATTTATAAAAAATACAAATTATGCTATGAATAAATTATAAATAATATTTTAAAATAGTAATGTAAATATTAATAAATAATAATTAGTAAATATTGCGTATAAATAAACAATATTGCTTATAATGATTATTTCTATTATTTTTTCAATTAGTTCAATAGTAATCACTAATCACTAGTCTCAAAATTATATATATATATTAATTAATACAAGTAAAACATTACTTTTTATTATGATTTCTGATGTATTATTATTATTATTTTTATTATTTTTATTATTATTATTTTTATTTTAGGCAGGGTTAGAAAGAAACTAGACATCAATGCAATTTGTGAATTTACTGTTAATGGCATGCAATTTGAATATTACTTTATGTAGTTACATTTCCTTTTTAAATGATGCAGTGCTGTCTTTTCTTGTCTCAAGAGCTTTGAGAATTACTGTTCTAGATTAAGCAGAACAAGGTACATCCACATTAATAGCTCGCTTTCGAAGATCAATTCTGGGTAGCTCAAGAGATTTCCCCTTGGACTCTGCAGTATATTGAAGTATGCAGAGCATTTCACATTTTTCTTTTTGTCAACAAGGTTCTCAGACATGTTTCAAAGATTTATCAAGTAGGACATTTCCACTTGCGTTCTGAGCATGAGCTGATTTGTAAGATAATCAATCATTCTGCAAAAGCCTTACATACCTAATGTGTTATTATTTATAACCGAATACTTTTGGTAAGATGTATTTTCCTTGAAAAATGCAGCAGTGGCATTTTTCTTTCAAATAAATGACATTCGGTTTGGTATTTTGTGATAAAACACAGACACAATGCAAATACTCCCCTCCAGCTCATCCCGGTAGATGAAAGGTCTTTTGTACAAAGCCCACAATGCAACAGTTTCTTTATATTCAGTTCCAGCGCTGGCATTAGACTGTTGGAGGTATGTCAGCAGTCGCTTCAGGGTCATCTCACTGAACATAACACGACGTCCAGGAATCAGCAGGAATAGCTGAGATTCAGTCGAAACCCCGAGCAGAGCGACATCCCTGCAGCGCTGTTAAAGTGTGAGAGGAGTGTGTGTGGGAGAGAGCTGATGATGGATGGACGTATTCCTCTCTTTCCACAGAGGTGAACGAGTGTCTGCGCTTCGGGAGCTGCTCACAGTACTGCACCAACACCAAGGGCTCGTACAAATGCACATGTGACCGCAACTTCAAGGAGATCGACGGGGAATGCATCACAAAGGGTAGAAGACGTTGTTTAATACAAATAACATCAATTCGGCGTTGTGATGTACTTTTACAATGATACAAGTAACAGTTTTAGTCTGAGTTTAGGTGCACTTCAATTGTTTGGGAATTCTGGAGTTTTGTTTGAACAATAATCTCTTTGTTTTTGAATCTTTGTTGTTGGTCTGGTTTTAGTCTTATTTTTGTTTTGCCTTTTTTTTATGTTGATTTTATTTATTTTTTTTGGGAGGGGCTGGGGTATTGTTGTATTTACTTGATTTATTTTTGTTTTGTTGGCTTTAATTCATTTTGATCTTTTTGGTTTGATTTTGCCATTTTTTGTTTGTTTAGCTTGTTTTTATTTTCTTTCTTTTGTTTTACTTTTTACTTATTTTTTATGTTGTTTGTGGTTTTGTGTGTTTTGCATGGGGGGGGTTGTTTGTTTGTTTAGCTTTTATTTCACTTTTTAGTTTATAAATGCTTTGCTTGTATTTGATTCGTTCACTTCATTTGATTTACACGTATATCTCTGTGCTTAGGTCCAGAAGATCAGGTCCTATATGTGGCCAACGACACAGAAATACGCAGTTTTGTGTATCCCTACAACCAAACTCACGGACACACTCAACTGGCCCGAATCTCAGACAGTGCTCGCATCATCGGTCTGGACGCGCTATTTCACTATCACAAGTTTGTTTGGGCCACTCAGTTTAACCCCGGGGGGATCTTTTACAAAGACCTCCAGGACAGGAGCCCAATCACATCAACCAGTGGAGTCATAGTAAGTCAAAAACAACCAGAAAGACCAATGTCCTCAATCTGGTTAATACTTCTTTCTAATTTGTTATTATGACATTTCCTCTTAAAACCACAGAAGCTTACCAAGGTGGCTTTGAAACTTCACCACGCTCTATATTTGCAGTGTCCAGACTTCCGGAGGCCCCGGGACATATCGGCCGATTGGGTGACGGGGAACCTGTACTGGACGGATCACTCCCGAATGCACTGGTTCAGCTATTACACGGCACACTGGCGCCGCCTTCGCTACTCCATCAACGTGGGACAGCTGGGGGGTCCCAACTGCACCCGGCTCATCACAGACATCGACGGGGAACCTTTTGCTATTACCGTTAACCCTGTACACGGGTGAGTGTCTGTTTTTGAGTCCTGGCTGTTATATCAGGCAGCGTTTGTGTAATATCCTCCATCGCCCTTTAGGATGGTTTACTGGACCGTGATTGGTGAGCACTCTCACATCGAAGAGGCCGCCATGGACGGGTCCTTGCGGCGCATTTTGCTGGAGAGGAACTTGCGTAGACCGACAGGTGAGATTCTTGCACGCCAGTCATCCTTTTTTAAAATAGTTTGGTTGTATAAAATATATGACTCACAAAATGCATGTGCCAAATGTTAGGCTTAAAGGAGCATTGCAATATGCCTGTCACTGTCAAGCACCAAAACCGTGTTTATGAGAAGGTCATTTCTGTCAACTGAAAGTGAAGTTTGAGTGAAACTATTCCACATGTACAGTATTCCAAGGTGACATTCTTGCTACTCTTGATGAAAAGGCCTAATGTTGCTGTAGTTTTCTGGTAATAGAAACATTTAATTAACATTTCTATGAATAAATGTAAGGCAAAGGTTTTCACTAATGTGACCAAGAAAAAGTAATATTTAATGATTGGAAAAAATGATTAAATAAATACAAATTACAGTATTTATAATGTCATCATTAATATTTCAAATTTTTATAATATAAAATTTATCTCATTTTGCCTTATTTTCTCTTTTGTTTTGTCAGCTTAAATTTGTTTCATTTTGGTACTTTTGTGTTTTAATTTGGTTTTGGCATGTTTTTTTGCTGTTTTTTTTTTTTTTTTTTTTTTTTTTACTTTTGTTGCACTTTTTTCTTTAATATTAATTTTTTTTTCTTTTTATGTTTGTTTTTTTGTCTTTTCTTTAGTTTTTTTATGAATGTACTTTTTGATTAGATTTTTATTTATAACATAATATAATTATATTGTCACTGTTTTTATTTTTTTATTTTTAAAGTGTAATTTATATTTAATGATTTATAAACGATAAGTAACATTTTATTAATTCATATTTGTTTTAATTTTATGATAATTATATTTGAAATAATAATGCGTAATACTGTGTACATTTTAGTTTGAGTTGGTAATAATTGTATTGGGATAAAATTTTATAATATAATTGTCTATATCTTTTCAGGCCTTGCAATTGATTATTATAACCAGCGTCTGTACTGGTCGGACTCTGAGCTGTCTCAGATCGGGAGCGTGCGTTTGGATGGCTCTGATCCGCTGGTGGCTGCTAGCAGTCGAGATGGTAAGTTTGTCGGAAATTGTACAACATTCAGAATCAGCCTCCAATTTTTTTTTATCCTGCAATGTGCTTTAAAGGAAACACAAACATCGTCAAGCTCAGGCCAGCCCTTGCTTCACAGCATGTGAAGAGCTGAGTGTAGTTTATATGGACTCACCAGATTTCCATTTCGATTCCCTCGCAGACTGTGACTGGAAAAAAATTCTATTTTGAGGAAAGCATCAAAGTTGTGGGTGAATTTGAATCCAAATCTCTTGCAAAGCCTAGTCGACAGACAGCTACTTTCAAAGCCAACTTAGAAGGAAATGCCTGATTTAGGAAAAACTTCATCCATGAGACAATCAACACACAACTGGAGTATGATCTTAACATATCTTAACACATTAAATGTTTTATTTTTTGTTCGATTGAGCTAGAAGTTGTATGTTGCTAAGCTTAAAACTTTACAAGAATATAAGTGGCGAATCAAAAATGGTAAATAATTTTAGTGTTTTTAATATTAGCATCCAAATCATTCAACCTTCATGACATTGTAAAAAAAAACAAATTGCTTTAATTAATTTAGGTGCTTCAATTTAAACAAAAAAGTTTACATTTGAATCTAATACCTTTAGTTTCATTAATTAGTAAATGTGCTACTTTGGTATTTTAGTAAATCCTTTAGTTTAGTTTATTTTTGTTTATTTAAGTTTTTGTTACAGTTTTATATTTTGTTTGTTTAATTTAGTTTTTATTTTATTTATTTTTGTTATTAAATTGTATTGGTTTAATTTTATTGGTTTTTAAATGTTGGTTTTGATGTCAGCATGTTGCTAATAAACTTGCTCTAGTAAGCCTGAAGATGCTACACAAACAAATCTAAAATAAAATAAAAAAATATATATTTTGTGTATTATATTTACTTGTTACTGCAACTTTTTTAATATTTGAAAAAAAAAATGTTAATAATTGTTAATAATGCTTAAAAATGCTGTCTACAGAGCTTTGATAGTTTTTTTTTTTTTAGTTTCTGTCTCAGTTCCGAGCCTCGGAAACATGGATATTCTTTATCATAAGCTAAAGAAAGATTGTCTTTTTACAACTCAAATAACATTGCCACTCTGTTTTGCATTATTGAATCTGAATGCCTTCTTACAGTTGTAATTAAATATATTGAGAGTGAATGAATGTCAGAAACGTACTTTTTGTGGTTTTGTTCCAGGAATTTCTCAGCCCTTCCGAATCGACCTGTTTGAGGATTACATCTACGGGGTCGGCATGAAGCACGACGTCTTCAGGGTTCATAAATACGGGAAGTGGCCTGCTGAGAAGCTCAGTCTGGGTGTGGAGAGAGCGTCCAGCGTCTTGGTCTTCCATCGCTACAAACAACAGGAGGGTGAGTCTCAAAATGTGCCTCAATTGAAAAAGATGATTTAAAAGTCTTATCAACATTTACTCACCTTCATGTTGTTCTGAAACCTTTATGAGTTTGTTTTTCCTTGGCAGACACAAGCTAAGCTTCATAAAATCTAACTAGTATAATTAGTTATAAATAGCTTCTTCCAGAGGACCATTCCAGTGTGAGATGTCTTGGCAGTCGTTGGAGTTTAATTTTGTGTTTAGATTGTTGAAATCTGATTGGACTTCTCGTCTGCGGCCAACTAGAGCTTATTACAGTCACATATTACTGTCAAATGTTTTTTATTATACAATTACAGGCTCTAATCAGATGAATGAAAAAATTTTGTTAGATTTGCAGATGGGCAATTGAAAAAACATGGAGTCTCTGTTTTGAAGTCATGAAATGAAATCATAATCTGGCTCTACTTGTATTGTCAATAAACGTCTCGAGTCTTATGTTACCCCATTTGTTAGTATACATTAGAATTAGAATTAAATTAGAATTTAGAATGAATATTTGTATTTATAGAAAGTATACATTTGTTGCAAGTTGTCATATAATAATCATATGTCAAATAAATCAGTAATATCTAGGAATCTGTTACCAAAGATTTGTATTTAATTGATATGTATATTTAAAATAATGAGTGCGTATATATATATATATATATATATATATATATATATGTATATAAATATATATATATATATATGCATGTATGTATGTATAAACATAGCATGTCTATCACCAAAGACAAAAAGAAAAAAAAATGTTTTATCCGTTCTGACAGCAGCTGTGGATTTATATTCTGGAGTCTTTTTAGTTTATTCCTCTCTTTTGCGACCGGTGTGACCCTGCTCCCATTTATCCTTTAGTCTCTTTATGTGTGTTTTCATTCCTCTTCCTTCCATTACGATTTTCACTGTACTCTCTCCTCCTATCCTCTGCTGATCTCTCTCTCTCCGCTATAAAGAAGGAAGGATGGAGGGATCTTAGGCTGTGTTGTTTGTCTTTGTGCCGGTGTAATGGGGAAGTGTCATCGCTCCCTGATGTGCTTTTACACGGCAAAGCTTTATTGAACATGCTCTTCAAAACAACCTGCAAAAGCTAAAATAAAAAAAGACAAACAAATAATATCTCTCAAATGCGCACATTATACCACTTACTAAAAGCTTTTAGATAGATAGTTTGTTATATGCTAGGATAGTTTTATCTTTTTGGTGAACATTATTATGTTATGAAATACTCAATGTTCTGCTCATAATGTTTCTCTGATCTCCACATGTGATGTTTTTTGCCCTTTAATTTAGACCACTTTTGCTCTCTCTAGCCCTTAGATTTAAACAGTCTGTTTTGCTGCTATACCTTTAAGACCATATGCAAATGACCCCTTTTATAATTTTGCTACATTTGTTTACATTATTATTTTTTTCTTTTAATATATATATATATATATATATATATATGTGTGTGTGTGTGTGTGTGTGTGTGTGTGTATTTATTATGCATATATAAATACAAAGCACTTGCATGTATATGTTTATATTTTAAATATGAACATGATATGTATGTTTAATATAAATTATTAAAATAAAAATATATACATGTAAATACCTTAAAAAATATTCTAAATATAAGCTGTATATATATTGTATTTCGTAAATTAGCTGAATGTATTTCTACATTAAAGATCAATTTGTTTTAATTTAATTAATTTATTTTTATTTTTTTGCTTGTTTATTTACATTCCATGCTGTTTGATTTTTTTAATTAATTTAATTTAACATGTTGATATACTAAATTCACTGTTGTTGTTGTTTTTTACTGGTTTAATTATGTTTTTGTTGTATTTTTGCTTTGTAACATTTAACTATATATTTTGCTAAGATTTTAAACTATTTTTGTTTTGTTTTGTTTTGGAGTAACAACTGAACTAAATACTGTATTTTGTCACACTAAAGGCTCCCTGACCTTTTGGTTTCATTACGTTTTGTTTTGATGTCTATTGAACTAAATATTTTCTTTTATATTTGTTTCAACAGATTTTTGCATCTGTGTCTCCACCTGATGTATCCTGATCTGAACCAAAAAATAACAATGACAACAAAATCCCATCTTATGTTCATTTTCTTCTTCCTCTCTCTCTCTCTCTCTCTCTCTCTCTCTCTCTCTCTCAGTCTCCAACCCATGTGCAAAGATGAATTGCGCTTTCCTTTGCCTCCTGAACCCCAGCGGGGCCAGATGTGTGTGTCCTGAGGGGAAAATTCTGCTGAACAGGACCTGCACGGACACCAACATCTCAGGTACATCTGTCAAAGCGCGCTCAGCAGGATGCTCTTACATCACTAACAGAGCCCTGAGAGGCCCTGGCGTGTCAAACCCAAATGTTTCACTTGAGTGGTTTTGACTGAAGTATCTACTATTCTGGGCCCTTTGGACACACACGCAACACACCTGGAGCCTGTGTGCCTAAAAAGTCAGCGGTTGTGTTGCTAGCATTGATTCAGTCAGAGTGGATGACTTATTTGATTAGCGGTAAAGCCAACCTTCGGTATCCTTGAACAACTTTATTATTATTTTATTATTATTTATTATATGTATTGTATTTGCTAGAATACATCAAAATAATACAAATGCTGTCTAATAAATACATTAATTAATTAAACATTAATCTTTACTAAAAATCAATCAATATTAAAATCCAACTTTATATCCATATATGTACCGCCATTCCTAATATTATTTTATTTAAAATTAATTGTATTTGATTTAAATAACAATGGTTCATAAAAAATAGTTTCTTGTCATTTTTAGAGCTTAAACATTTTACATTCAGTTGCATTAATTGCATTCATTAATTATATTAATATATACTGTATATATATATATATATATATATATATATATATATATATATATACACATATACATTTCAATTGTGATATGAGAAATACCACAACACATAAGAAATCAGAACTAAAAAAATTTTAATATGATTTATTACGGCTTTTTTAAATAATTATGCATTATTTATTATATTAATATTAGTGCTTTCAAACCATTAATCGCATCCAAAATAAAGGATTTGTTTACATAATATATGTCTGTATACTGTGTATATTGATGTGTTTATAATACACACACACATGTATGTTAGTATGTTATGTTTAGATGTAAAATAAATGTATATATGATATAATTTCTATAAATATAAATATACATATAAATATTTTGGAAAATATATGCTGTGTGTGTTTGTCTTTATATACATAATAAATATACACAATACACACTCATATATTACGTGAACAAAAAGCGTTTTATATATGCTGATTTCAGAAAAAAACTACATACATGTAAACATGTACTGAATAATAATTAGCCTTAACAAAGGATTTATGTTTTAGGAGAGCTTTGTCATCCAGCTTGTGAGAACGGAGGTCGCTGTATCACTAATGAACGAGGAGAATCGCGCTGCTTCTGCTGGCCCAATTACTCCGGAGAGCGCTGCGAGATCAGCCACTGTAAAGACTACTGCCTCAACGGAGGCACCTGCACAGGCTCTCCACTAGGTGGGTGCTATTTCCCATCGACAACTGAACATCGTTTGTACTGTGGATATTGTTATGCCTCCTTTCTACTCATGTCTCATCGTATGTATGCTTTTTATTTTGTGTTCAACAAGTAAACTAACAATTCGGAAAAAAAACTTTCTTTTTGTTGTGTAATTGACAAACAAAACAGACTACTAATTTATGTAAAAAAATACATATGTATAAACTATTCTACACATAAATATTGAATTGTTACGTTTTTTTTTTTTTATCTCTTGCTTTGTTTTAAAATGTAACAATTCATAATTTATGATCAGAGTCTTGTATTGTGTAGAAATACTCAAAACGATCAGGTACAAACATGTTTTTTTTGGCGCCCCTCGTTTGCTCTCAGAATTCAAAGTAGGCCACAGGCAGACATCTGATTCACGAGGGATTTCTCAGGCTTTTTGCTTTCTGTCTATTCAGTGAAGAAACGCAGCAGAAACACACAGCACCTGTGCTGCCTTGGGTTGTTTCAGGTCATCCTGGGTTCTCGGAATAGTTTGAAATGATAAACAAGCAAGCTTATTGTGAGCTTTTATATTACAAACAGCAAATGTACAGGGTACAAGGTTTGTCTTGTTCTTATAGACCACAAAAAAATACAGTTTAGTCAGTATTTACTCACTCTGATGTCATTCCTAGAATGTATGACTTTCTTTTCTCTGTGAAACACAAAAAGAGAACTTTAACAGAATGTTCACGCTGCTCTTTTCTATTTAACGGAAGTGGTGATCAAGAGTTATTGGATCTAAAAATGAGTTAAAGGGGTTCATTTGACTTGTGACTTGTGCGCTATATTACTGTCTTTTGAAGCCATACAGAATTTACAGTGTATGAGTAATTGATTTGGAGTCACACTCAAGTGGAAAAACACACTACAGGCTGATCCAACTTTGATGTAATGTTCTTAAAACAAGTCAAAATGAGGCTCAGAAGTGTGTGTGGCCTCCACGTGACTGTATGACCTCCCTACAACATGCTCCTGATAAGGCGGCGGATGGTCTCCTGTGGGATCTCCTCCCAGACCTGGACTAAAGCATCCACCAACTCCTGGACACTCTGTAGTGCTGTTGGTGGATGGAGCGAGACATGATGTACCAGATGTGCTCAACTGGATTCAGGTCTGGGGAACGGGTGGTCCAGTCCATAGCATCAAAGCCTTCATCTTCCAGGAACTGCTGACACACTCCAGCTACATGAGGTCTAGCACTGCCATGCATTAGGAGGAACCCAAGGCTAACCGCACCGACGTATTGTCTCACAAGGGGTCTGAAGATCTCATCTCTGTACCTAATTGCAGTCAGGTTACCTCTGGCGAGCACATGGAGGGCTGTGCGGACCTCCAAAGAAATGCCACCCCACACCATTACTGACACACTGCCAAACCAGTCATGCTGGAGGATGTTGAAGGCAGCAGAATGTTCTCCACGGCATCTCCTGACTCTGTCACGTCTGTCATACGCGCTCAGTGTGAACCTGCTTTTATCTGTGAAGAGATGCCAGTCTTGGTGTTCTCTGGCAAACGCCAAACATCCTGCATGGTGTTGGGCTGTAAGCACAACCCCCACCTGTACATGCCACCCTCATGGAGCTCTCGGATATAATCAAAAATATCTTGATTTGTTTTCTAAAGATGAACAAAGGTCTTACAGGTTTATAACGGCAGGAGGGTTAGTAAGTAATGACAGAATTTGCATTTTTGAGTGAGCTATCCCTTTAATAAACCCAACTGAAGACTGCGTACACTTGGACGTCAGGGTTTTAGACAGGTAATTAAGAAGTTGGCAATTGTTCCAGTTAACGAACGTTATTGAAATCCCCCTGACGCATGTACGCCAACCGCCGACAGCCTGTTTCCCAAAAGTGCAGCGTCATGTTCACTCGCTGTCTGTTTGTTATTGGCTCTTCAAGCACACGAGAACACAGCAGACATTCCTTTGCCCACTTGTTGTCGTAACCTCTACGAAAAATATATCAGTGCGAGAGCTTCAGGAAGGTGTTGTGCCAATCACTCCCTGTTCAGCCTTTTTAATTCTGAAGGATATTTTGGCAGGAACCAAAGTCTGGATGGAAATCATTTGGAGCGCGTTAATGTCTGAGAAACAGTCAGGAATTGTTTCTGTTGGCGTCTTTGCGTTAAAACTGTCATTCGCACCAGCTGGCAGATGGACCACCAACAGTAGGATGAAGATCCCTTGGCTTGGAGTGTGTGTTGAACGTGTGAAATCAATGCCCAACAGATGTACCATCATGCAAATCCCTGCTAGACTCTGTCACAGTAACTCAAATAATCACATTCTGTTGGCTGAGAAAGCAAAGACTAGAATAGATCTCCGTCATTTGCACTATTAGCCTGCAAATTAAGGACTGTACTATAAAGGATGTTATTGCTTTATTTATTTATTTTTTTTGTTATGTCAGTAAGAACCTGGGTATTTGATCACCTCGCAGGCAGTGTTATTTTGAATTAGCTCTTATTTTTATGTCTTTAGGTTTAGTTTTTATTTTAATTTATGTTCTTATGGGTTAGTTTTTTTTAAAGTGTAATTTTTACTTTTTTTGTGAATATTTCTGCTTTGAAATATTTTTGTGAATCTTCACAAAAATGTTAATTATGTAGCATACACAGTACATTACATGAACAAAAGTATTTTTATGGTATATTATAGAATCAATTTGATATTTTTTATTTAATATTTATTTGATTTTCAGTTCCATTTTTAATTACATTTTAAAATTAATTTAAGTTTTAATTGTGTAGCTTTTGCTGCGATTTAATGTTTTAGTAATTTTATTTAACTTTAATTTATTATTCTTTTTATATGTATTATATTATTATTATATTTCTTTTTGTGTCTTAGATTTTCTTTTTTTTAGTTAATTTTTATAAAATGTTTTAATACTTTTCTACATTCTGCATTTATGGTATTTTTAATCAAATGTATGTGTTGCTTAATTCTTGCTTTTGTCATTTAATTTTTATTTTTTATTTAATTTTTATGTGCTTTTGTTATTTTTATAGTGTCTTGAATTTTTTTTTTAATGTTTTTATAATTACTTTTTTATTTTTACATTTAGTTTAAATTATGTTTATTTTATATTTTCTGTTTAATCTAAATTTTAGTGTGTTGCATAATTTTTACTTTTGTTGTTATATATTTAATTTAAAAATGTGTATATATATATATTTAGCTTTATTTTATTTTTCTTAGCTTTATTGTGTTTTTTCTATTTTTCTTTTGGCTCTTTTTGTTAGTTTTATATTTTATTAATGTATTATTATACAATTGTTTAAATTTATATTTTTTCAGTTTCTTTTAGAAAATTTCCACCTAATATTTTCTTTCAACTTTATTTGAATTCATTAAAATTATTTTTTATAGTTATACTCAACATTAACAACACAGCTTGCAAGGGACTTTGAGGTCCTATTTATTTATTTTTTCCTTTAATTTAATTTTTATTTAATGTAATGTAATTTAATAAGCTTGAAGTCAGTAAAATAATGTGTATTAACTACAGGAAAGCCCACATGTCGCTGTGC
This sequence comes from Enteromius treurensis, assembly GCA_032275025.1. Classification (NCBI taxonomy): domain Eukaryota; kingdom Metazoa; phylum Chordata; class Actinopteri; order Cypriniformes; family Cyprinidae; genus Enteromius; species Enteromius treurensis. Next base: position 5,117,047 of record JAUCMU010000047.1, on the reverse strand, counting down.
TCTGGGTTTCACTGGTCCCCTGTGTGAGAAGCGTGTTTGTGACGGTTACTGTCTGAACGGAGGCACGTGTGACATGACCCTAGGGAACCAACCTGTGTGCCATTGTCTGGCAGAATACACCGGAGAACGCTGTGTACACCGTGAGTAACAGTCTGTCTCATGAACAATCTTTTTTGCATTCAGAACTCAGTTCTGATATCTAGTGCACTATTTACACGTCACAGGCCTGTTCACCAGTCACTGTTAGCTCAGTCAAACTTTATGAGAAGCACTGTTTCCACACCTAAAATACTTGAAGTTGCTGTGAAGAAGAGGACAGGAAGTTTGCAAACATTACTCCAGATCAGTCATAATAATAATCTTTCATTCTTTCTGATGGCAGATATTTGTCACCATTATTGTGTGAACTCCAAAGGCTGCACACTGTCCGGCTCAGGACACGTGGAGTGTGTGTGTCCCACTCGTTACGAGGGGCCGAAATGTGAGACGGACCGGTGTCTTCGCTGCCGAGGGGCCCCGTGTATCGTAGACGAAGAGACGGGAGACGTCGCCTGCAAGTGTGTATTCAGTACAGTGACGTTAGCAGATCATGTAACATTATACAATATATGTAAATATAAATATAAAATAAGTCTGAAAATGAGTGATGTCAAAATATATATCATAATTATTTGCATCTAAAATAGAAGTTTTTGTTTAGACAATATATGTGTGTGTATTGTGGCTATTTATAATGTTTCTATAAATGCACACACATGCATTTATATGTTTAAGAAAAATGTTATATATATATATATATATATATATATGAAATACTAAAACATGTATACATGTAATGATTTTCAATAACGTCTAGGTTACTATCGTAACCCACGTTCCCTGAAGGAGGGAACGGAGACGTTACATATGGGAACTCGCC
>JAUCMU010000047.1:5054561-5065245 GCA_032275025.1 Enteromius treurensis | reverse complement strand
TCCCATTTTTAAATCGTGATCTTTCTCATTCTGCTCTTTCTCTTCCTTCAGCTCTTGACTCTTCTCAATCAGGTCTAAAAAAATACAGAAAGAAGTTTAAGGCATGAAAGTCTACTGTAAAAAAGATGAATGAAAACGGTGTTTCTTGTAATCTCAGAAACTCTTTGTTTTCAAATATTTTATATTTTCATTCCTGAACTTCTATTAGCACAGTTTAAGGCCCAATCCCATTTCTTCCCATCTGCCCATCTCTCTCTTTTGGTCGGAAGGATAGGTGTAAGGGGAAGGGCCACGTAACCCTTCACACTCATGCGCGACATGAGGGTGAGTAATTAATGACAGAATTTACATTTTTGGGTGAACTAACCCTTTAAACGCATCTATGGAGAACAATGTCTCCAAGACGATTCAAAAAAAGCTCCCTCAATTATAAATGTAATGCATGCTTCTCATTACAAACACACAAATACCTTTAAATCTGAGTATGTGGATATCAGAGATGGGGGGCAAGTCATATATGGTCAAGTCCAAGTCAAATCTCAAGTCACAGTTAAGACAAATCAAGCAAGTCAAGTCAAGTCCTGATAAGTTTCAAGCCAAGTCAAGTCAAGTTGCGGTACTAAAATAAACCGAGGTTAAATATTCGATAAATGCTTATTTTTGCACAGAAAAGATTAACTTACATATATATATATCATGTATCTTATTCACATTGCTATATTTGAATTTTATGTATATCTGTGCTACATTAATATCTGAAAACAAAATTATGTTGTTTACACAAAATGTTTCAAATAAATAAATCCAGTCTAAAATGTATAATCCAATTTAATTTAAAGGATTAGTTCACTTTGAAAACAATAATGTACAGATAATGGGACGGTTGCACCAGCTGGACGTCTGAGACTAAATCTTACGCCTAGTCAGATGTAGGTGTAAAGTAAAAATTCATGATTTGCTCTGACATTATTCATTTTTAGGATTCATGTCTGTTTGTTAATTATTACAGCGGTCCATCACGAAGCTCGGTGTTGGATCTCCATCTCCAAAACTATTATTTTTCAGGAAATGAAAAAACGGTATATTTTTTTAGTTACTAAACATTGTATGGTGAAAGTTGGTACCTTATATTGCAATCATATGCTGTTGCGTACCAACATTAACACAACTATCCACAAAATCATGTTTAATCGGAGATACAAGATTAATAACTTTGGGAGCATGGAGATTATACGCTGTCGTTGATATGAACGGTACGGATACAGGCCTCGCTGCTGCCAGCAGTGTTCATCAAAGTCCGTGGTCGCTTTGAACATTTTGACAAGAGACAAGGCTTTACGAGGTAATCAAAGCTAATGATTACAGTTACAGACATCTTCCTAAACTTCCTAAACTATTTTAAACGTAAGTTATGAGTGGTGCAATACCAAAATAAAACGATAAGTTTAACGATAAAGTTTAAACGATAACGCTTGCTATAGGCGGTCATTAATCATGCAAAGAAAATTTAATTAAAATAGTTCCGTTTTGTGTTTAATGTCAAAATTATTATATTTTGTTTCGTTTTTTATTAAGTTAATTTAGATAAATGTGTTGTTCGTGTAATATAGGTTTTTGTTTATCAGACAGTTTGCTGATCATAAACTATGTTTGATCACTTTAGGCTTCTCAAACCACCATGACCTACTAAAACAGTTCAAGCCTATAACAATGTTTAGATGTTAATAATGCGCTATATTAATAAATGTGGATGCGTAGGCAATGCGCAAACATGTCACGTGATGTGACTGATCAAAATCGCTGGCGTAACCTTGTATCTGTGACGTGGTCAAGTGAAGGTGTATTTAGGGCAGGTTTTACAGAAGTGTCGCGAGGCTACTGGTCCAACAGTGGAAATTATTTCAGCCTCTGTGTTCCAGGTCCGAGGCTAATAGCTCCGCCCGGCTCCCACTGGACAGTGGTCCTTTACCAAATCAGCTCAAATTGTTTCAGCTATTAAAATAGTTCAGATGTGTAATGGAAAAATAATAATATTTTGTTTAGGTTTTTTTTTATACTAAGTTAATTTAGAAAAACGCTTGGAGCATTTTTGTTCATTAAATATTAAGATTTCGGGTTTTTTTAAAGTAATGTTAAAGTAAAATAAAACATTTCAAGCATATAACACTGTTTAAAAGTTAAACCTGCGCTGTAATAACACATGTGCGATGGTATGAGGAGGTATGTATTTGAATGCAGAACTCTTCAGCTGCGCTGACGGCACGCTCTTGAGTTACTTTCACCAAAATAACTAGAGAAAGTAATACAGGAGTCGTGTAACGCATTACAATTTTGAATCAGTAATATTGTAATGTAAGGCATTACTTTTAAATAACAGTAACAAGTAATATATAATATATTACAGTTTGGAAGAAACTTGCACTGATTTATATATATAAACCACTATATCATTTTCACATTTGCACATTCTTTGGGTAAATACTCATTTTTTATACATATATAGAAATGTTGATAACATCTATTTAATGATTTCTTTTTATATTTGTATGTGTAATAACCACATATGTCACACATTATATATTTATATATATATATATATATATATATATATATGTGTGTGTGTGTGTGTGTGTGTGTGTGTGTGTTTATTTAAAGCAACATACAGTATACAATATAAAACATCTAAAACTATGTTTATATATGCTATATTTGTACATGAAATAAATGTTCAAAATATATTACACATACATAAAATACGCAATATATAAAATTATTTATCATATGTTTCAAGTTATTATATATATATATTAATATATTTAATATGTGGAAATTTAATATACATATACATCTACATACAGTATATTACATTTTCATATGGGTGCAATATCTCATTCAAGAAATTCCCAAATAAACATAAGATTATGCTTTGTCTTGCTTGCAGATTCCATGCAAATTGTAATCCCACATTTATTATTGAATGTCTAAAAAGAGATCTTGCAGGCTTTGAAATGTGAGTCTTTCTAACTAAAACCACTGAACGCAGGGCACTGAATTACACTGGCACTTACAGTAAGCAGATATGCTTGTGTTATGGAGATGATAATTGCTCTAAACTACATGACGACTGCATTTTCAGCATAACAGCATGGATATTATTAGCGTGAGGCTCAGACGGCATGACCTCGGACCGCCCACAGTCTGTTTACTGACCGCCTGATGCATTCTGCACATAGAAATGACAAGCGCTGACTGAAATGTCACAGCACCGCACTCTCTGAGTGAGCAGTTCACGGCCATAGCTGAAACATGCACCAGACTTTACGCTGTTCACTGTTCAGAATTACTTCATGCTGTCTAATTTACAATGTAGAGGTCATAGAGGAAGAAAATCACAATACAACATCCTTAAAGCTCTAGAGAATCCTGCAGTGTAGTTCAGTTGTGTAGCTGTACTTGTGAGAGACAGATTTTGTAGAAATAATAAAAAGTAAATATGTAAGTAGTCCCTAATCGGAATTTAAAAAACATGCCGTATTTAAGCATATTTTTTTTCTTTTAATACAGCTTTGTGGTGTTCCTTGCAGTGGCGGTTCTAGATTGAATTACTCCCTGGGTGAGACCCCCTCTTAGCACCCAACCCTTTTTCATCCTTTTATAATTTCAAATAACATCAGAAAAGCATTCATTTTGAGTAAAAATTAAAGAAATAATAAAAAAGTTGAAAATAAAGTATTGGGTAGGGTTAAGGAGGACTTTATTTTCCCAATAAAGGTGTCAACCATGGCATCTATTTAATGATGTGAATTAAAAAAAAAAAAACATTTACACTCAATAAGTTGCATTCTGTTTTATAATGCACTTCAATATTGAGGTTGATGCTAAAAATGTGATACTGCTGGTCGGTCGGCATACGTTGTGGGGAAATTTACAACACTTATGGCCGTGAGGATGTGGAATTGCGCACTTGCTAAATTATAAACACATAAACGTACTTATTTCTGCATGCAGATATTTAAATGAGCCCCAATAAATGCAGTTCACACTATTTCTAAAACGCTTCTTTATAAAGAATATTGTTTTCTCAATACTTTTCCTATACCGCTGTGAAGGAAAGAGCGCACAATCGATCATCGAGGCATCAATATCAATGGACAGCACCTGCTAAGGTCTCTCTTAAGAAGGTATAGTTTGGCGAACACACGTAGGAAAGGTATAACTGTAGTTAAGGTGACCTTTTGAGTCTTCGTAGCGCGCTAAGAGACAACGTTATCGGAGAACGCAGCCCTGGTGAACTTGCAAGCGCTGCCTTTCGGGGAATGCCTACCCGACCCTTGAGTTGCGATGTCCCATATATGCCTCTACGTCGAATGTACCCCTGGAGCTTTCAGGAGCTCCGAGCAGCTCTTTGTTTGCACCGGAAGTCAGCAGAAGGGGAATGCTGTCTCCAAACAGAGGTTGGCCCATTGGATGGTTAATGTCATCACCTTGCCGCTTCTGGTCCAAGGTGAGCCATGCCTCCTAGGGGTGAGAGCCCACTCCCCCGGAGTGTCACTTCCTCCTCGGGCCTGAGCATGGCGCCTCATTTGCTGTGGGTAGGGCGAAATCTAATACCTTTGATATTTAAAAAATCTAATACTTTTAGATTTTTCGTCCTTGCATCGTCCCCGTATCCTCCCGTGTTTTGGGTAACATCAGGTAATTCCAGGAGGGCGGGTGGGCGTTGGCTTGTGGCGCCATTCCACTTGATGACTGGGCATGCAGAAGCCACTGGCCAATTGTCATTGGTGTTTTCTCCAAAGATCGGCCTCAACGGTGAGATCCCATGACATTAGTCAATGACATAACATCTTCGTTCCTTCCTTCAGGGAACGAGGGTTACATTCGTAACCGAGATGTATTCTGCTGTCAAACCCATTTTGCTTCATTTATATTTCACGGCTGAAACCACTTGTCAATGGACATTTATCTTTCATCTTTTGCAGTTACTAGCTTAGCACAAAAAAAAAAGTGTTTCCATTGTTCAAAAGTAATTGAGTAGATATAGTGAGAAAGTGGACAGTTTCCATGTCTAATCTGAAGTTTCTGTGGCATTCCCTGCCGAGGAACTGTTTGAAATTCACCCCATCCCTAAGTCAACAGATTAACCGGGCGGTCTGAGATGTTTACCCAGCAGCCCTGTCCCAGCTTTGGTTAGAGGCCTGAAAACATAAGTGTTTGTGGAACCTTTGACCTTGTGCAGCAAGATTTGTCTGAGGTTGTCACCCTGCAAGCACAGACAGAGACCAAATCTGGCTTGCTGTGTTAAATGCGGCCTTCTAGTGAAACTTTGCTCAGATCTTCTGGTCTGTTTCTGACATGGAATCTTGGTGTGATTTGTCTTTAAGGTTAAACATTTATTGTTCCTGCATGTTGTCTGTTTTCAGAGCTATTTGTTTTTTACAGAAATTTGTTATTCATAATATAATTATTTATTTTTCTATTTGTGATGTCAGTTTTCTATTTTATTCTGTGCTGTTCTGTTCTGTTGTTTTTGTTTGTTTGTTTGTTTATTGTTATTTTACTTTTCAGTTGCACTGACAAATATTGTTTTATTTTAAATTTGCAATATCACTTCTGTTGTCATTTTCTGGTTTATTTTATAGTTTTTTTTTTTACAAATGCAATGTAATTTTTCTGTTGTATTTTATTTAGTTTACTTGTTGTCTTTTTATTGAATTTTATTGTTTTGTACTGTTGCAACATCTTAATTTGTATTTATTATTATTATTTTAAAATTTTACAGTTATAATTCTCAATTGCTTTGCTTTTGTCACTTGTCTTTGCAGTTATGATGTTACTTGATGCCATTGTATTTTTTTTTTTAATCTAGTTTGCTTTGTTTATTTTATTTTATTTTATTTTATTTTATTTTATGGTTGGGATTTCACTTAGCTTTTAATTTCAGTTGTGATGATGATGATTCATTTACTTATTTATTTCTAATCAGTTATGTTAAGTTAAGTTAGTTAGTTATGCACTGAAGATTTCAAGCATCCGTCTTCCTGAATCTGTGAATGGTGTATGCTTGAATGGAAAGTAAAGCAAACACCCAGTAGCTGCTTTACTTTCATCTTGTCTTTAAGCTGGCCACCTTGAAACCTGAAATTACCTCCCCATAATGTCCCCTCAAATCATCCCGGCATCTCCCCACCAAACCATTATTAAGAATTTAAAAAACGAACACTTAAATGTCTTTATCTTCACTTTGCCCCATTGCAGCTCTAAGAGTAAAGCTTAGGACGTAATTGTAGAGTAATGATGCTTGAATTAGGCTGGAAAGAGCAGGGCATTATGGACTCTAAACCAGCCAAGACATGATCTCATCAGCGCTCCAGTGGGGCAGAAAGCCCTCTCGGCCTGGCCTCATCTTCCCTCGGAGAGCAGACAGGATTAGAGGAGAGATTTTCTGCTCTTTTCCAAGGGGGTCAAAGGTCACCTGCCTTTATTCTTTATGAGCGCTTTTAGTGAAACATGTTCCTTTGAACAAACTCTGTATTTGAGACTTGACTGAGAGATGTAGCTTAAATTACAATTTTAGATGAAAATGTGATTGCTTTACTATAACTTGACAACATACACGTTCTGATTGCTTAAATGGTTCATTTCCATCCAGTCATCTCATGACTCTCTCCTTTTAGACGACACTTGCCAAAATTGTGGAATTTTGTCAGATGAAACTAAAAAAATGTAATGTTGCTTTGTTTGGCTTTTTTCTTTTGGTTAAGTTGCACTTTGCTCATGGTTTGTGTGTATGTGTGTGTCTTGTTTGTGTTTTTTTTTTTTCTTTTCTTTTTTTGACTTGCTGGTTTGTGACAATTTATTTGTACAATGTAGTTGGTTTGTTGTACTTAGATTCTGTTGTTTTGATTTGCTTCACTTGTTTATCTTTGTTTTGTTGTACTTTGCTGACATTTTGTTTCTTTGTTTTGCTTTTTTCTTTTTGTTGTGTTTTGCGGACTTACTTCAGCTGGGCATTGCTGAAATAGTATTTGTTGCTTTGCTTTTGATTGTTGACGATTTCGCGTGATCTTGGATCATTCGGTTCTTCGACGCTCATCGTCGGGACTTGCTGTCCTAGCAACAGGTCCATAACCTTAAACTTGCTCGGGTTTATTTCAAGTAAACAGGATTTAGGCTGCGCTCCTGGCGGGTTAGGATTGGTTGAAATGGTGAGGTCACATCTGATTGGTTAAAGAGCACGACTGACGCGAACTGACTCGCGTGGGAAAAGAAAAGTATCTTGCAAGAAAGTTTTTATTTTTATATTTTTTATTGCTAAATTCAAAAACATACAGATAGCACAAAATATCATTATCCACAAAACTGACATGTGAACAGATAATAACAAACTAAATAATACAACTAAATACGCTTTAAAGAAAGAAAAGGAAGGGGAAAAAAGGAATAAAAATGCAATAAAGGGCTATTTTTTTTAAAGGATAGCCTACACAAAAAGTGCAGAGCAAATACCGACAGTTTTCATAGCTTTCTTATTAGCGAATTCAGAAATCAGATTAAAGTAATTCTACATGTCTATCTTGCAAGAAAGTGCCTATGACCATTTACACACGAATGATGACCACAGCCACACACACATAGATTATATATATATAGATATGGATGGCTGTATTTACACATACATACATACATACACATACATACGTACATGTATACATGTGTGTGTGGATGGCTATGGTCATCATTCGTGTGTTAATCGATGTGTATGTTTAATAATGTCACATTCTATTCCCCGACTGCGTCTATACAATTGGAGGTAATTTTCTCAAATCTGCGACGTACGAAGAACGGACCCCTGATGTTTGTTTTGTGTTTAATTTTGTTTTTATGATGTTTTGCTTGGCATTTTTTGCTTTGTTTTGTTTTGTTAAAAATTTATTTGTTACTTAGCTTTGTGTTTTGGTGTACATTACTGACATTTTCAGTTTTTATTTGCTGTTTTCTTTTTGTTGTGTATTTGTGTAATGTGATAATGTGTTGTCCTTTTTTATTCTATTTTTTGTTTTCTTTTGTTGCTTTACTTCACTTTTATCTTTCGTTTTACTCACATTTTTCCCTTTGTTTTTGTTTGTTATGCTTTGGTGACATTTTTGTTTTGTTTCATCACTTTTTTATGTTGTTGTTGTGTGTCTGTGTCTTTTTCTTAATTTCTTTTTGTTTTGTTGCTTTTTTGTGCTTTGTTGATTTTAGCACCAAGTGAAAGTCCTGTGCACTGTCTAAAGTCTGCATTTTCCCACAAGTCTATTGTGTCTATAACGTCTGCTATCTGCCCTGTCTCAGCTTCCCACGTTCACAGGCGGAGCTGGCATAACATCCACCCAAAACTTTCTATTAGCATGTTCAAGGGGAGCGTTAGAGGATTACCAGTGCGCTCCTGGCCTCAGGCATCCTCATACAAAAAGCGAGACAGGTCCTGTCGATATTTCCCCCCATAATTAGCCACAATAGTGACATCCGACCCACTTCAGCTCTGAGATACAGGAAGGAGAAGGATAAGGTGTTACAGATGTTCTGTCTGAGGAAATGGCAAGGGATTATAAAGGTTTTAGCCTGAAAGTCACACGTCTATTTTCGTCCCTCCGTTTTGCCGTGAGACCCGGACACACGTCGCCGATTCGGCCAACCTTTACGGCATAAAGTTAGGAGCAAGGGAAAGGGGGTCTGATAAAGTGCGTTATTTTTACCCCAGATAAACGTCAGCGGCTGAGGAGGTCACTTTAACCCCCAGTTGGGTTTTAATGAACCTGAGTGACGTTTTCAAGCCAACGTAATGACACAGTTTTCGACCTTCTCGCTCGCTGTCTTCTGAGCGCTGACCTTTGCCTTTGCCGAAAGGTTGTTTTAAACTCTTTTATGAATATTAAAGGTTGTAATTCAGTCTTTGGTTTGACTGTGTCCTTGGTTCTTCCAGCTCCAGAGTGCTATCCGGGTGGATACAGGACTTTGCGAAACGCATATCGTAGCATTGATTTCGACTCCACTGAAATTCAGAACACAGCGATACAGGATCTGATCTGTGACCACTCGCTGCCGCCCGGATGGTACCGATTTTCCATAAACAACAAGCCCGCGGAGATGCCGACCCGCTGTGTTGAGGTGAGAAGTTGTCGATTAGTTCTGACTGCTTTCCAGTCTGCTGGTTCTTGAAATGTTTCTTTTTTGCAGATGAACCGCTGTGGGACGCAGGCTCCAGTGTGGTTGTCTCTAAAGGACAGCTCTCTTCCAAAGCCCGGAGAGGTCAAGCAGCTCTCGGCCTGTGCCACTTGGCAGTTCTTCCATGGAAGCACCAAAGACTGCTGCCTTTTCCGTATCCCAATCTCGGTCCGGAATTGTGGAGAGTTCCTGCTCTACTTCCTGCAGCCGACACAGGGCTGCATGGGATACTGTGCGGAAGGTAGAATAACGTCACTCATTTTTGATGGTTTACAAACACAGGAAAAAAGGGCCTAGAATACATGAAATGAAATCATGTGTAGGCCACATTTCATCCCAAAAATATTCCATATTATGAAAATAATGTAATCACACAAACAAAAAAATTATGATCCTAAAACATTTCATACTTCTGATTTTGTCGTGAAACCACAAATTTGGTGTTTGAAATAAAAGGGCAGAATAAAATGTATTTGGCATAATTCACCTGTAATCGTCTCTCAACATGGAGGCTTGCACCAGTAGAAGAAACTGTGAAGAGTTTCTTTTTGACCTATTTAATTGTACATCTATAGATCTTCCCTGCACAACAGCCCAGTGAGAAACTGCCATCTAATTTGTAATGGGTGATCAATATTTCACTTTCTTTGCTCTTGTTTCCCCTCTGAATTTTTCAAACATCTCCTGGATCCATAAAAATGACCGTATCATCAACCGTGTGTGAGAGTATTTGGGTCATTTTTAGTTTAGGATCGATTTTGGGCGACTAAAGTACTGCAGGGGAGCAAATCAGATTACTGGATTCATGTAGCAATATTTCATGGATTTATGACACTTCCATGACGGCTTCAGGAAGAAGGAAACTGTTTGGGTTTTAGAGATTTGGCAAGGCATGAAAGTCAGGGCTTCTTTCCATAGCACCATGTATTATTTAAGGATCTATCTATCTATCTATCCATCTATCCATCCATCCATCCATCCATCCATCCATCTCTCTATCTCTTATATTACATATAATATTTATTTGTTTATATATTTATTTACACTAGGAATGTATTAACATAGTGTTTTGCATCATTGGGTAACTGTTTTTTTAGGGGGAAAAAACTAAATAATAAAAAAAAAAAATAATTTAATCAATATAAATAATATTTACAGATTGCCTCATACTGTTAAAGCATAAAAAGGAAGAATAATTAAGTTTTAGTTTTTTGTTTTGTTTTTTGTTATGTTTTGTAAGTTGCTTCACCATACACATCTAAATCGTGCCTACCTGGAGAAACCAAAGTTAATGGCATATGTAAGGGTAAGTTTTCAGTTTTGTATATATATATATTAGTGCTGTCAAATGATTAATAGCGATTAATCGCATTCAAAATTCAAAAGTTTTTCTTTATATAATATATGTGTTTATGCTGTGTTTATTTATTATGTTTATATTAAAACACACACGAACAGTATATATTTTGAAAGT
>JAUCMU010000047.1:5027176-5050704 GCA_032275025.1 Enteromius treurensis | reverse complement strand
ATTTGCCAAATCAAGTGTTCTGAGCGCCTCTGTGAAAAAATGTTCCAAAGCAATTCAGATCTTATTTCTTATTTAATTTTTGTAATTTTTAAATTCATATAATTTTTGTTTGCTAAATAAAGTGCTCTGATTGATTAAAAAAAAAATTGTAAGGAAGTATCTCAGTATTTTTATTATTCACAAATTTTAACCAGGCTTTTTATTCTACTTAGTTTTTATTTATATTAATTTATACATTTTATTGAATTTTATTTAAAAAAAATTGAATCATATGTTCAAACCCTCTCAGTCACAGTTTGTTATTTTTAATTTGTATGTTGTTTAAACTGTAAATATTATTTCTTTTTCTTCTGAATATGGATACAAATGTGTATTTGTGTTCGTTAAATGTCTTTATCTTATCTGGTGCTTTATGTAGCTTTGGTAAAAGGCTTTGAATGTGACCGCATGTGCATGGATTTTTGCCCTTTTCCTCTCTCTTTGAGTTTTACTTCCTTTCGTTTGAGGTTGTATTTACTGATAATCTCTGTCCAAATGTCTCAGACGATGTAGTCGTGGAGGTTTCGAACGTGGTCTTATCATCCTGCTCGGTCGAGCTCCTGTCCCAGCCCTGTCGAAACAACATCTGTGCTCAGGGTACCGTGACTCTCAGCGCTGTTACTGATTTCACTCGGGATGGAAACCGGGTCAGCTTTCTCTCCACTCAGCCCGCCGAAGGCAGCCCTCGCCTCTGGAGAGGTTACAACCCTCCTGCACTGAAGGTTAGCCAAACTTTAGCATGCATTTCAAATTTAATATTAGTTGCTTGATTGGTTTTGTACTTAATTAATATCTGTAATTTGATAAGTGCTCTTTGAAAGGCCTTCAGGAAAATGAAGGGCTTAAAATTAGAATATATTTACATGAAAATAGGAATTTTTCTTGCACTTTTTACAATTTGACCCACCCTGATGAACTCCAATGTGCCCTGCTGGTACACTGACATTAACCAATCATAAAAAAGGTTATTTGCATATAGACGTCTTAAAGGTACAGACATAAATTATAGTCTAAGAGTGCAAACAACACTGTGACCACAGTTGTCTCACTTACCACAGTTTTTTTTTTTTTTTTTTTTTTTTTTTTGTAAAAATGAACCCAAGAAGTAGCAACATTTGGGCCATTTCGTAGGTGATGACTGAACTAATCATACAACATTAATCAACCCTGTTGCCAAGTAAAAAAAAAAAAAAAATCATACAAAAATCAGAAAAGTATTAAGCAAATATTAAGAAAATTAGTTTATTAACTTCTATGAATCAATTTTTTTCAAACTAGCTCTATAGGCTGCATTCGCAACCCTGTTACTATTTTTTTTATTCTTTTTTGTTTTGACTAAATTTCGAAACAATAAAATCACATAAATCAAGGTATTAGACTATCTATTATTTTCAGAATATTTTAGACAAAATCAGTACGTATAGGAAGCGTTCTAATCAAGAAAAAAATTGCTGGTTGAATAAAAGTAATTATAAGTAATTTTAGGTCAGAATTTGCTAGGGGTGTGAATAGTTTCAGGCTTGACTGTGTATATATATATATATATATATATACTTTTTTCATTTAATTTTTCCTTTATTTATTTGTTTGGAAATACAGCAGAAAAATTGGAAACATAAAATAATTAGAAAATAAAACAGGTTGTATAAAATCTTTTTGAAACAGGGTTGAAAAAAGCATAAAAAATAAACAGAAAATTAAATAGCTCACATTAAACCATAATTTTCTTTTTTCCCTCTGCTTATTTATTTATCAAAAATATTATTACTTAAAATATAGTTTTTTTTTGTTTGTTTGTTTTTTTTAAGCATTTTCTCTCTCTCTGTCGTCTAGACTATTTCAGCGTTGGTTAGATTTTTTTTGTAACACTCAAGGAATATTTGAAATATACTACATGACTCCTTACAGCTCTCATAATTGACCCCTGCTGAAAGGAAGAAAGAGCCTCTAATAAGGCTGACACCGAAAGGACAGACAAGAATGTGGTAATTCAGAAGGAAAGAAACGTAAACACACATAAACCTCCAGTCTTCTTAAATAATGTGTCACCGCTGGCCCCAGACCACCATCTGTGTTGTCTGTAAACATGAAAGCCACTCAGTGCCCTTTAATAATGGGAAGAGACTGTACTCTTCTGCATTATAATTAGGCAAGAGCCAACATAGCTCCACAGTTATTATTCCCATCAATGGCATCTAAATTGCGAAAGTTGATTCCCTGAGAGAGTTGCGCTACTTTTTCACGAGTCATTTTTCTATGTAAGTAATAGATAAATTTGCATTGCAGATATAGCTGCCATTATGAATGATTCATTACCAATTACTTTTTTTTTTCTCTGAATGCAGATAACAGTTCAAGATGTTCCAACAGCGACCTGTTACTCCTTAACTGACCCTCATGTCATTACATTTGATGGCAGGTAAAATAATCCAGAGTTTTAGACAGGTTTCTTTCTTCCTTGTTGCTCAACTGGTAAGGTTTTGCGATAATATGACAAAAATAATGGCAAGGTCATGGGTTCAAATACCAAGAACCATAATAAACATACTGAAAGCTTTTTATTTCTTGTTTGGCATTTTCAATGGACAATAGAAATTCTTCTAGATCTCTTGTGATTAACAAGTTATGTGAGTTTTACATAGCAGATGCTCAAATGGTACATTTTCACGTAATGAGGCACAAAGGTAAAGGTCCCTTTGTTTTGATTTAACACTTGCACAACTAAATTTGGTCCTTTCTTTCATTCTTTCTTCCTTTCTTTCTTTCTTTCTTTCTGATAAAGCATTGCATTAACAACTAACATCGCCAAGGTTGAGGGTTCGATGGCAAAGATATTTATATCTTTGCCATTTGCGACCCAACAAATTGTAAAAACTGATACTTTTGAACGTTGTTTTTAAATTCAGTAAGGTAGGTTTACCGCGTTGCACTTACAGTAGGTGGTGAAAAGCTCCTGTGCAAATCCTGTTTGGCAAAACAGCTCAAATAAGCGCTTTAATAAGGAAGTTAAAATAGCATGGCTGCATCAGCGAGGGAGTTTTTTACATTTGCATTTGACACTAGCGGGTAAGCTTAAGTTTGGGTTTGGTGTAGAGGATATTTCCAACATGATAGCACATTTATCTTTAGCGACACTCACTGGATATTTGAAATCTGAATTTCTGATGTGTTTGGGACAGATTTAAAACTTAAAATTTGGTTAAAATTACGTTAACGTTTTTAGAAAGCGAGGTCATTTCTTTTTTTGTGTCTCAACTGGTAAAGCATTGCGCAAACAACTAAAGATCATCTGTAATTATTTTGACATAAGTTATGTAACTTGCATTAATAAATAACATCAACACGGTTGTGGGTTCAAATGCCAAAGTTAAGCAAAAGGAATTTACTGAAAGCTTTATATTTTTGTCTTTGCCATTTGCGACGGATGAATTGAATTATTCAAAACTGCCTGGATTTGTGACTGAGGTTGTGTGACTTTTACATGGCAGATGCTCAAATGGTACATTTTTAGATAATGCAGCACAAATGTAAAAGTCACTTTGGACTTCAGATTTGCTTCGGCACAGATCACTTACATTTCTTTTGATTTTAGGTCAAATTTGTTCTAGTTGCTAGATAATACGTTATTGTTGTTGTTGTTAGAGTTAGGGTTGGGGCATTCGTTTTTGGAGCTCATCTGGTAAAGTGTTGCGCAGACAACGAACAATGCCAAGGATGTGGGTTGAATTCCTAAGTAATAACTTACTCTTTATTTTTCTTTGGCATTTGCAAAGGACATTTCGAATGTTCTGATCGCCTGTGATTATTTCGACATAAGTTACGTGACTTTTACATGACATATGCTCAAACTGTACATTTTCAGGTAATGAGGGAGAGACGTAAAGGTCACTTTGGATTTCAGATTTGTGTGGAGCAGATTTATCACTTGTACTCTTTGAATTTGGCTCAGAAGGAGGGATCTTCATGAAAGTGTACGGGAACTGTCCTCATTAGCAGCTATGTCCTTGACAGACGCCGGCCCTGTGCCACAATTTCCTCCAGTAGAGAAACACACATGGCCCGAATGGACAATAGATATGGATTTAAACACACACCATAGCACAAAGTATTGAGCAATATGTGTTCACAGCAATGTCAACGCACAGAGCAATAACCGCGAAGTGTCACGGTCACCATCAAAATAAATGATGCTGAAACTGCACTGTGAAAATTACTGCCTCTGTTTCTCTCCCTCATTTTTTTTGCTCTTGTTTTATCTTACAATTCTTTTAAAAAAGGCCACTTGTCCACTTTGCTATTAAGTTCAAGTAGTCCTCTGAGGTTGTATTCAGCTGCCTAGTCTTTAAAGGTTGTTTATAGAGTGCACACAGAGGCTTCTGAATTTCAATTATTGTAATAACCATGACTTTTAGCTCGGCAAAACAGAACTCAGAAACAAGATAACTATCAGTCTGTGTATCTCTTTCTGTGTGTCTTAATTAATTATATTTCACTCATTTTAAATTGGACATCTATTAATCTTACTATAAACCTATTCCACTCAGGCGCTACGAGAACCAGCAAACTGGCACGTTTTTGCTTTATAAGAGCACAAAGCGTGTATTCGAGGTCCATACGAGGCAATGGGATTGTGGGAGTCGACATTACTCAGTGGCGTGTACCTGCGGAGTGGCGGCTCGAGAGGACAACGAGGTCGTGACCTTTGACATGTGTAATGGGCAGCTGCAGGAAACACGTCCACACTTGTCCATCAAAGCCTTGGGACCATCCATGACCAATCAGATCAAGATCCACGAGACGCATCAAGGGAAGAAAGTCACGGTACGGATACATTCCAGTCCTGTGGTAACTAATTGTTATGAATTAATATGGATAGGTTTTAAAAATGAGGCTTGGTTTTAAAAATGAGGTAGTGATTGGGAGTGAAGTGCAGAGGTGCATTACTTTCCATAAAAATGACTTAAGTAACACAATCAGTTACTTGTTTCATGGACTTGTTTCAGTGACTTTTAAAACTAGCTTTCCCCAACACTGCTCACAGTGTAAAATATAGTGAATTTGACTGAATACACGATAGGCCCCATGATACCGCATCGACATGCAAACTCAGGAAATGCTCACTGTGAAATGTATGCAGTTCAAGTTTCAATTTCTTGGCGAAATTGTCTGAAAAGTAAACATCTGACCTCATCTGTTTGGAAAAGACGTTTTTTTTCCCCTGCAAAAAGATTTTAAAGCGCTTGGTCTCCACAGACCATGGGCCTGTCAGTGCAGCAGATGTTGTCATTGTTGCATTGTGACACAGTTTAAGTGAGAAAGTGTTTTGTGATGGCTAAATCTATCTAGATTTGTAATATTGTGATGTAGACTCTTGACAAATTGCCACTAATGTCCTCATTAACAGCTGGCAGGGAAATGGGATCTTTTACTAAAATGTGCATTTCGTTTATGATTGAAGTTGGGGTAGACTGAAGTTTAGTTTAGGAAAAAGATGAAGTAATGATTTCAGATGTTGGACAGACCCTGTGTATGCATGGACATACAGTAAAAAAATCTTGCATATTTAAGGGTCAGAATGATTGTGGTTCAGTGTTGAATATTAATTATCTAAGAATTTAGAAAAAAAAATTTTGTTTGACCCCTGCAGATCGTTTTTGCCTCAGGGGCGTTTGTGCGAGCAGATGTCAGTGATTGGGGAATGAGTCTGTCCGTCAGGGCTCCAAGTCAGGATTTTAATGCCACCAGAGGCCTGTGTGGGTTATTTGACCGAAACAGCCACAATGACCTCAACCATCCTGCAAGCACAAGCTCCCGTGACAAAGACCTAGAGGAATACATTCAGGGCTGGAGGTAAGAAATACTTTCTCAAATCCATGCAGTCTATATTTTCACTAGAAACTATTTATAGCACTTAATTGAGTAGTTGAGTTTAAGACGGGTAATAAATCTAGTCAGAACCAAAGCTGTCATTAGGTGAACTACTAAGGTCCTCTTAGACTCTTCCACTCCGGTGCTGGATAACTAGTGTCCTGCAGACTTTAGTACCAATCCAAATTTAACCCACCTTTCTGTAATCTGCAAGTATTTCTGAACACCTTAATTGGTATGTGGTTTTAAAGTTTTAAACTCAGAAGGACACTTTTTTTTTAAATGCCCTTCTCTAATAAATACCAGTAGATTTAACTAATTGTCCTGGTCAAAAATAGGGAGGCACATTGCTGGTAAGAGCTATGAAAATGTTAAGATAAATGTACAAACATTTTCATCCATTTACAAGCTGCAAACCTCAGAAAGATGCCAAATAAGTAAGAGTAGATAGGAGACTTGAATAGCCGATGGTTTCAGATTAGAGTTTGCATCACCATTTAACCTTGATTT
Source organism: Enteromius treurensis (assembly GCA_032275025.1). Lineage (NCBI taxonomy): Eukaryota > Metazoa > Chordata > Actinopteri > Cypriniformes > Cyprinidae > Enteromius > Enteromius treurensis. The sequence goes on along the minus strand of JAUCMU010000047.1, from coordinate 5,044,287 downwards.
GCTCGTTTTAATGTCAAATATAATTAAAGCAGAGGAAAGTATCTAATCTAATGGGCTAACCTTTCTCGAACTCTAAATCCTCTCTTGACGCAGTGCTTGAGGGCTTAATTCAAAGGCTGATTTGAGACAGTCATATTTTTGTTTTATTTCTCCGTGTCAGGATCGCGCCTGGGGAGAGCCTGTTTGACAGCACGCCACCTGCCGTGGATGAGGAGATAAAGTGGAATTTCTGTGCTTGTCAAAAGGGATACAGCCTGTCCCTTCATTCAGCACGTGCCTCCGAAGGCCTATTAAACCCGCCTCCCGCCTCTCACTGCCTATCTCACGACAACACAGATTACACGTCCCTATTCCCCTTCAAAGATGCCACTGCAGAGTACACCGTTAAGCCTATCTCCACCCATAACGTCCAGAAGCGGGAGGCGTTGGGTGAAGTGTCAGAATTAGGTGTTAAACTGAAGTCTCAAGTGTCCCAAGGTCTGGCAGAGAACTCTCCTTCTTTAGAGGAGTTAGAATTAGACCTATTATTTAAAGTTGATGCTCCTCGCTTGAATGAATCTAAGGTGCCCTTACCAAGCTCAGGTGGTAGGCCTAAGAGACAAACCCTTGACTTTTTGCCCGTTTACACCGTCCAGGCCCTAAGCCAGACTGACCTCGAAAGTTTTGCCTACTTCTTTCCAGATGACCACCGCTCTTACAGTCGTCCAGCTGCCCACCCTTCTTGGCCGACACCTAGTGGCCTCACTTCTGCCAAAGCTTTGGAGGTCTGCCAACTGGCCTTGGCGAACTCAACCGTGGGCACAGTATGCAAGAGTCTGCTGGGTCGGCGCCTGGAAGAAGCTGTGGATCTCTGCATCCTGGATCTTCAGTTGAAAGATGATTTGGCCTGGGAGGACGCCCTTGTACCCTTCCTGGAGAACGAATGTGAGCGGAAGTGGTTGGAGAACCGGACCCAGCGTTCTCAGGAAACTTCCAGATTGTTGGCGGATATTGCAGCAGCCCTACGTTGTCCTAACTTCTGTAACGGGAATGGGGAATGTGTAGAGTGGGGATGTCAGTGCTATCCAGGCTACGGCTTTTACGACTGCAGTCTCACTATCAGTAAGTGATCGTTTTGAAATCCATCTGTTGCTTCTAATGTGTTCCCCAGGAATCCTCAATTATCAGAAATGCTCCAGGCTGAACTTATGGCAAAATAGCTATTAATAAGAAGCCAAATGGGGTACTTCCACATGTTTTGTAACTGCAGGGGGTTTGTGAGATTTGAACAGGGAACGCAGTTGTGGATCAAAGTTATCTTTGAGGCATGGGGAACGTCCACCTTTGTTCTCACTCTCTCTGGGCATGATGTAGACTTTTGAAAATGTTCTACAAGAAGATGTGAGGCGAAACACAAGTGAGACAATTGTTGGCTTATGTAAAGAGAGCAAAGCTATTAATTCAAAAGTCAGATGTAGTATTGTCTCGGAGGCTGGTATCTGCTACATTTATAGTGCTTATAAGTAGATCAGAGCACAAATCTGTGAGATTGTTGAGACTCCGGGAAGATTATATAGGGCGTCAGGGTTGGGGTCAATTCAGGAATGAACTCAACAATTCCAATTCAAAGAAGGAAATGGAATTGGAATTAATGGATAAATTAATTCATAATGCACTGTTCTAAGTTTTATTCCCTTGCATTTGATCAACTCTGTTTCTTACATTGCTTGATATTTGTAAATCATCACAAATAAAGTTCAAATGTATGTCTTTAAATGCATTGACAAATGAATGCTCCGCAATAAACAGAATTCAGTGGAATTCTTCCTGAATTCAATTCCAATTCCATTTCATGTCAGCTGCATGCAGTTCCAATTCCAATTCCATTCCAGGAAGTGAATTGGAATTTGCCATTAATTCTTAATTCAATTCATGAATGGCCCCAACCCTGTAGGGCATGTTTCTATGGACAAGTTTCCAAATCCTTGCAATATCAATTCCTGTAGCTACAACACTTCCTGCTCCTGGAGATAAAGCAGGTGCAATGTGAGCAAAACACCACATTTTGAAGGAAATGCTGCTGAACATATCATTTTTACTTCCTCTATAGATTAATCTAAGGCCCTGGAAATATGTCTTGTGTGATAACAGTGGACTTTACAAATTCAGAAATTCATCATTGCATTTACAAGCATCGGGCTGTAAGCAGATAACTGCCTAGTGTGATGGGATGTTGCATCTCGATGGGTCAGTACTTTCACTGCTCTTTTGGCCAAATGTGTGTAATTGAAATCCTGTACATTGGCACAAGTACAGTGTTCACTACAGCTGCCATTACCAGATGGTGGCCAAGGTGCCAGAGCATTTTTGCGGCGTGAGATGAATTTTTTCCTATGCCAGCTCTTTTCATCAAGTATGTATTTTTAGGGTCTTGTTGTATGCCTTCAATTCCTTTTAATTATATTTTGCTTTGGATGCTGTTGCTCTGCATTCCTTGCCCACACTCTGCAAAGAATCATTTCCTACTCCCTCAAGCATGTCTTCAAAGAAACCGCAGATGGCGTGCGATTGAGCAAGTGTGTTCTTTATTGATTACGTGAATTATTTGAATTGTTGTATGGAAGTCCTTTTCAAACGGCAAAGTCATTGAGCGTGTTTATCGGCTGATTGTTTCTGGCAATAGCGGTGAGGCTCAGAACTGCCATTAGCTTTCCCGGCCAGCCTTCATATTAATGAGATATTGTTATGCAGGTATGCTAACGCCTGGCTCTGTGCCAGACGGCCATGCCGGCTCTTTGATTAGCATTTGGATCGTCGCTAAGCCGTTATCTCCCTCGACGTTTTTCGCATGCTCCCTGGGGCAGCCGCGGTGACGAAATGGGAGTTTTAACACAAATTAGCGAAACAGATTAGGAGCGCTAGAGAGGGCTGTTTATCACAGACTGACGTTTTTCAACCTCTCCGAGAGCAAGCTCTGATTTATGGTAACCGCGCCAGGATCAACGTGCAAGGTAGCACAGAAAAGGACGGCTAGATAAATCTGCTTAATTGCCCAACTGATCATCGGCTGATGCCTCTTCCACATCTGGGATTGCCATCCATTAGTTTCTTTTTTTTTTTTTTTTTTATACCCATGACACGTTTATGCCTAAGCATTTTCAGTTGACTTTATTTCCACTTCATCTAGTCAAATGTGGATTTTGCAAAGCTGTATTTGCATGTTTGAGAATAAATAAAAGTTGAATAAATTTTTACTTTAAGACTTTTTTTCTAGTGTCCTTAAGTTGGTTTTGTAGGTAGCAAATATGATCTAATACACAGAACTGTGCTGCTCATTTGGACAATGCAACTTCAAATCCGGCTACAAATGAAAATTATTTTAAAAATGTTATTTCACTCTGGATGTGAATATTTTGAAGTTTACACAGCTGTTCTCTTACAATGCAAGCTCGAAGTGATCTTTCAAGCTTGGTAACACCAAAATAATGGAATAAATGGAATTACATGAAGGGGAGTGAATAATGGTTTTTCATTTTGACTGAATGATTCCTGTAGTATACAAATGGTACATCCTGACTACATTTTCAGGCTCTGTGTTCATTTAGTGCACCTTAAGATTTGAAAATGAGCTGGACGAGGAACTGAAGGGATTCAATTTCAGTTTTCGCACTTGCCAGAAAACTGCACATCACATATTCTCCTTAGTCTTCTGGCACATTTTATACTATTACTGCCAACATGAAGGGTGTCCGAGATGAAGCTGTACAACTCTTTATTTAAAAAAAATCCAGTGAAAATCAAGTCTATAGAAAAGGCAATCAGACTGGATTCAATACCTGTGCATATCTGGGTTTCCTTCAATAGTGGAACAATCTGGAAAACCTCACTTTTGGCTTTATTCAGCTGTGAGGCAGGGGTCACATTCTGTAGAAAGGACTCTTCTTAGATTCATCTCTCTCTTTTTATATATATATATATATATATATATACAGCAGGTTCAGTGAGTCATCCCGATTGCTCCTCATTTATCATTTCTCTTCAAACATAAAGCACCAGCGTTCGCCCTTGTGGCAGAGATTAAAAACTCCTGAATATCTCTCTCGCTCCCTTCCTGGCCGGTCAGGGACAGTGTGTGAGAGTGTGTATGTGTGTGTGTACACTGTGTCGGTGCTCGAGGCTTGTCTGGTTCAGATCTGCATTTTAGGAGCTCGGGAGCATAGTGAATCATGGGAAAAACTGAAAATCACCTCACTGACCTGCTGTGCTGGATATGTTTCATCTTCAAGGCGATTAGGATGGTATATATGTGGTACTCCTGCAGTGAAAGTGAAGCTTTTTTTTAAGGTTACAGATTTTGTGGCGTGTTTTGAAGCCATAATGATCCTTGTTTCAGCTGCTAATATCTTTTTAATGGTTTGCTAATTGATTAGCACATGACATCACATAACATGCTAATTGTTTGACTCCGAAGTGACAAGAATTATTGAAATGGGGAAACATGCCTTATGCATTTTTAATAGGTTTTGTTAATATAATATGTGTCTACGATGTATGTGTGTGTGTGTGTGTGTGTGTGTATATATATATATATATATATGTGTTTGTATGTATAAAGACACATGTGTGCAGTATATATATTGAAAATATTTCTATGTATTAGCCTGCATATAGTTGTATTCATATAAATTATATATTCAATATATAAACATATGCACACATTTTACACATATGCACAAATATTTTGTAGACTATTTTTTTCATTGTTTTTGGATGCTATTAATTGCTATTTATATATATAGTTTACAAATACATTTTAAGAATTTTTTTATTTATATATTGCATATTTATTTATTTATTATATTGCAGGCTGTATATACAAATGCATAAAAAATGCAAATTGTGGAACAAATTTTTGTTAATTTAGATGGTTTCAAACCATTTATGAAATAATGTGGTTAAATGTTAATAACCTGCATCTATATGATACATTTATGTTAGAATTTATAGATTGTTATATAGTTTATACAGACTATATGTTGATAAATGCTAAATAAAATATCCATGCTAAGAATTTGTGTTTATAAACTTTATAAAAAATACAGCTTCAAATAACATATTTTTTTATCACTTTAATATTTTTTAGCAAACAAAATATTTCATTTTTTTCATCAGATGTGGTACTTTCATTGCATGACTCACAAATATGTCTTCAAAAATAATTTAACATTAACTTAATTGTCTCTGATGGTAATGTATCTTTTTCTAAACCGTATTATGGGGATGATTGTTTTTGTAATTATTTTATTATAACTTTTTTACCCAGTGTAAAATTACACAAAATGAGACCATCTGGAGGAGGTTCTTTGATGAGGCTAAAATTCATTAGCACTCACTCTGTGCTTAATTGTTCTCCTCCGAGGACCGTTTTCTCTGATATCTCTCCTTGTTTTCTTTCTCCATTTTTAGATTTTCACTACACTTCTGGCTTAGTTTAGCATCCTGTCCCAGTACATCCATTTTTCGTTTGCGTCTCAGAAATGTGATTCAAATAGACTTCCGCCCTGCGGAGATCCGACCGTAAGGTTATGCTCTGGTAATAAAAACACTGATTTGAAATGAGCCGAGATGGGAGCGATAATGGCATTAATCAAGCATAATGCAGCCACTGTACAGTCATTTCAGCCTGTCGCTGAAACTATATTAAATGTTGTTGTGTTTCATAAGGCCTGAGAGACGCCCAAACAAGCTCGTATTTACTCGTTTGCATTATTTAAGAACCTCAGTTGTGGAGAGTGCTATTTTTCCCCAGCTCTAATTATACCGTAATGTTTGCCGAATGAATCCGTTGCCTGTTTAATGACAAACGGAGTCTGGCAAGGTCAGAATCCAGCAGTCTGAATATTTAGTGATGTATTGTGTAGCTTAAAGTCATGATTGTTTTGTTTATTTGTTTGTTAGCGGCGATGTACTTGGAAATGACTTTCGTTTGGTTTAACTGCGTCTTTTCAAACTGCCAGTGTTGCATTTTTCCATTTGAGTCTCGTAAACTTTATTCACTGGTGGTTTTTGGAAAGGACGGGGAGCGCACATTATTAAAGACTTCACATAAATTTACAATGGAATTTTCGGGTTTAACAAGACTCCTATAGTGGCTTTTCAATGAATCAACAATGAGTAGATGGCAGACTGTCGTTTTTGCAGGCTCATTCTACTGAAAGACTTTTTCTATGAGGTTTTGAATGAGGTTGTTGAGTTGAATGACAAAGAACACATTGGATTTGACCTTTTGACCCAGAAAAGTTTGTACTTTTTTCCAGTTCCACCCCAAATTGCTTTCTACCGAGCAAGTGTGTGTGTATTTATGTGTGTAGGTTTGGTTGTCTTCAGCAGTAAAACAGCAGTATCAAAGGCGTGCCCCTGACTGACCACGCCCTTTGGATAGATCACACCCCTCTCAGAGGAAACGCCCCACACACACTTACAAGAAGAAGTTGCTAAAGCAAGCACAACTGCTGTTACTAATGCTCTTTGTTCAAATGATGCTCTGTTTGTCTGTTTTCTCTGGTTTCCTCAGGTCAGCCAATAGAAATCACTGATCTGGAGAATGGTGGTTTGTGTGACGTACGTGAGTTTGACTGTGACAGCGTGAGGGTTTTTGGGCTGGGTTTCATCGACTCGCCTGACCTTGCGTGTCTTGTAACCAGACTAAAGGTGAGACACAAATTATGTCACTTTAGTATTTGAAAAAAAAAAAACGTTTACTATTTAAATTATTTAGTAATTATAATTTATTTTAGTATTTTAATAATATAATAATTATACTAATTTTATGAATATTCTATTATTTTAGTTATTTCATTCTATTATTATAATAAATTATTGTAATAAATAATAATAAATTTGTTGTTATTATTGTTATATGATAGTGTGTATCTGTGTGTATGAAATAATATATAATTTAATTGTATTTAATAAACAACTAAATAAAATGCAAATAAAAAATATTATTTTACAAAACAAATATTATTTATTAATATTAATAATATAATATTATACTTTTGTATATTAAATAATATAATTTGAATAATTCAATATTATAATTATTATTTATATATATATATATATATTTTTTTTTTTTTTTTGTTATTTAATAATTACAAATAATAAATATAGTGTCTTATTACTATGAAGTATCTTATATATGAAAAATAATAAAGTATATATATATATATATATATATATTAACACAATATTAAAAACAAAAGAAAATGAAAACTAAATGGGATAAAAAGAATATCAATATATACATATATTACGGTGAGAATTTTTTTTTTTTTTTTCAATTTTTATAATGATTATAAGACCACGTTCAACTCTTCTAAGCCAGTCTTCTTTAATATTTCATCAAAGAGTCTTTATGAATCTTAGCATGGCTTTTTTTTTAATACCTGCTTGCCATCTGTTTGTGTATTTAATTAGAAGAATAAGGGGGGAAAGGCGCAGGGGACATCTAAGGAGATAACCAAAGCAATAAAAACAGTAATCAGTCAACACAGCAGAGCACATACCAAGAAAACACCACACAATAAGACTGGTAAACAACATGCAAAACACACATAATGTGCTGTAATTATCTGAGGATTTATATCCGCTGCTGATTCCTTTATTAAATTGTCTGATTTACTTAAAAGTTTGTGGCTCAAAGTTAATTTCAGGATGTCAAATTGATGCCCTGCAAAGCTGAGTTTAACCATAATGGTCTAAAAGAGTATAAAGAGCTCGCTGAATAGCTGAAAAACATACTTTTAATCTTAAATACTTCATAAAGTATGAAAAGTTAATATCTATTTAATATTCAATTTCTATTACATCTTAATATAGTTGGTTTTGAATAAGCCAAAGGAATGTATTAAATGCATTTAATGGCAAACCACAGGTTAATTTTGAAATTAATATTACAAATACAGCTTTGGAGTCTTTGAGTCCTAAAACATTGTGGTTACAAAGCAAACGTAACTAAGAAATCCCGTCAAACAAATCTGAACATGTTTTCCTCTCTTTTGAATTCTGCCGCTCAGATATTTCCAAACCGCCCACTTTTCTTGTTGTCTTTTCTCAGGGGGTGTTTCGCCTGCTGTGTGAGGTCATCCTATTTTAGCAAATTGGTTTGACATTCATTATTCTGACTGCTTTTGTTTTTCTTAAAAAATGAAGGCCTAGGGGTGAAGATTGCTGTAATTTGCAGTTTCATCTCAAACCGTTTTAAACAACTGAAGCACATACGCCCATACTAAAGTTTTAGCGTATCGTCTGACAAATGCGAGTTGAATTTAAGTTACATGTTAGAATTTATTACTTACTTTAATGTTATTTCAAACCTTTCTGTTTTTCATTTAATTGTAAAAGAGTAGCCAGACCAATCTTCAAAATATAAACTCCAGTGGCTGCATATTTCCACACCTACAGATACAATGAGATAAGAAGATAAACAGATTAAAAAACAGTATAAGTCAACTAACATATATAAATAGAATAAAAAATAAAAATAAAATAAATACTGACTGTACAGAAAAGTGCAGAGTTGTCTCTCTGACTGTTATAATATAATATGTAATATTATATATATGCTATTTTTTATTGCATGTAAGAAACAGATTTATACAGGTTTGGAATGACTTGAATGTGGCAAGATTTTTTCAGCATTTGTGAAAATAAATAAGTAAATAAAGTTTAAAAACAATTGTGCATAATTAAATTGTACTTCAATTTTTTTTTTAAATTAGCTCTATATTTTGACTTCATTTAAATTGCTGTGCTTGCTATTACACAAAATAAGTATTATTAATAATATTATGAATTTATTTATATATTTTTTTTTCAATTTCAGTTAGTAATTTTGTTGTATTTTGCCATATTTATTCGTTTTTATTTTTAAATCATGTCTATGTAATTGGAAGTCATTTATCTGTATCATATAACTTATATTTACATTTTTTTTTGTTATTATTACACACACACACACACATATATATATAAAACCAACTCTGATAATTACAATGCATGGCATACAAGTTCAACAGAAATGACAATCAATAAGAATTGTCATTCATCAATAGAACTTAAGAAATTACTAATGAAATGTACTTAAGTCCTACTTTTTGTCTCAATTAAGTCCTACTTAAGTGAGTCAAAAAAGCACTTCTAAGTTAAATACGAATTTAAACTATCATAATACATTTACCTTCAATAAAGTGTCTAAAAACATAACATTTAACTTTATTCTTTTAAGTATAATTTCTACATGATTATAACGTGTTGCTTTTTGGGTGTCCCTTTCAAGAATAAATAGTTCATTGTCATTGATGTTTATCAGCACATGAACGGAGCTTGGGTCCCTGAAGAGGAAGGCAGAACCAAAGCGTCCTTCCTGGGCTCTAAAGCGGTGGACTGCTCCGTCCCGAGACTCGGAAACATGGCCGTGGACGCGATGGACTTCACGGCCAGCGAGCAGCCCTATGCCAGATGGGAGATTAAGGTACCTGTCCATCAATCTCAGGGACAGGGATCTGTCCGAGGGTTCATGTGATTGATTTTCCACTGTCGCTTTCTGCGCTGACTGAATGAATCAAAATGTCATCGTTGGGATAAAAGCAGGCCATCTTTTCGAAACTTTCCATTGTGATTGAAAGATGAAGAGGCCATTGAATTGAGAGCGTTGGCGAAATGCAATTACGCAGGAAGTCTCCTTCACAGTTGTGGGTTTTAACGTTTAAAATCAGCTTGAATTTATGCCGGCCACACGCGCTGTTTGAGGCTAAGCTAAATGGTGCGTACCGGGCGCTTTAAAATATTATATCACGCCGAAATCACCGAGCCATGAGATGGAGGGGAGCTTTCCCATTCCAGAATGACGGCCATAAAGGCAACACAATCGTTTTAATCATTTTTACGCTTTGACGGCCCATATAGGAAACCGATTTGGCTTTATCTTTAAGTATATGGCTAACATAAACATTAAAAAGTTCGTAAACTCCATTCAGGTCTTGCGATCATTGACCTCGATGATCCGTCCCAAAGCCAGGCTTGATCTATGCGTGTACGCGTTAATGAGTGTGTTTACTGATGTAAAAAATGGATGGCCTGTGATGAGGAGAATCATTAACATAAATTTAAATGTTTGAAAGAGCCACAGGGTTTCTCTGAAGGTCAGCGCAAAGACGTATCTGTAAGGTAATACATCTCCAAATCCAAATAAACTCCTGCCAGCATTAATCTCAAAGGCTTCTGGGATTAATGCTCACTCAGGGGGTGAAAAATTAACCTCGCTTTTGGGTTCACACAAACCTAAAGACACTGAAGTGTGTTACAGAAAGACCTACTTTTTTGCATCACCTGCCAGTGGTGGGTGAGCTGAGAAGGTTTACTGACCGTAAATATGTCTTTATTACACAGTTAAATAGTTGTTTTGGATGTTGTTACTTTTTTTCCTCAAATTATGACTCAATATCAATGTTCATGTCAGGATTTTGGTTAGTAGCCATATAATGAACAGTTCTTTCACACAATTGTATGTTGCCAGGGGTAAATAATAGTTGGTTGACTGCATATTAGGCATTAAACAATAAAGTAAATTTATTCTATATTTACACTCAAGGTATATATTTCTAGTTCTCTTTTTCTTCTTTAGGTGACTAATGATGGTCGTCAGTACAGCAAGGGCAAATTTGTAACCCTTTATGATGGTATTTGCCAGCTGTGTGTGACTACATCTGGACTCTGCAAGCTGAAGGTAATGATACTCTAACGCTTATTAGTAATATATGCATAAATAGACCTAAAGATTTTGAATGGTTCTTTATTTATCATATTTTGCTCACGATTAGCACAGAAAATGTAAAAAAAAAAAAACACACACACACACACGCACAAAGTGTTAATACCAACTAGGTAATGTATGCATTATAACTATATTTGCAATGCCGTAGTAAATGAATGAATGAATGAATAAATAAGGTGAACTTGGTCATAACTGTTTATGACAAAAACACTGTATATATAATATGAACATAAATATAATTAGGTATATTACTAATCACACACACACATACACGCATGCATACGCACTAATTTTATTAATACCTAATATCCCCAATTATTTTTGAGTGTATCTTAATCTATCTTAATAATCAATAATTATAATAATATTTGAAACTGAATATTATTATTACATAATATTATAGATAAATGAAATTCAATTATTATGTTACAAAATGCAGGAAACAGTGACAGCACTGCTGATAGTTCAACAGTACAGCAGCATATGAATATGTACTACATTTCTTAATGATAATAATAATAATAATAATATTGTACATTATTTTATCATTTATAATTGTATAATTATATTTACATTGATATATAATAATAATAATAATAATAATAATATCATATGAATTTAAATGTAATTATTAATATTATTAATTACATACATTAACATAAATTACATTATTGTTTTTAATAACTAATATCCCTAATTGTATTTTGCATGTATATCTTAATAATCAATAATAATTATAATATATGAAACTGAATATTATATTATATTATGTTATATTATATTATATTATATTAGATTAGATTAGATTAGATTAGATTAGATTAGAATATAATATAATCTTTTTAATAATCCAGGGAAGCAAACAGATAGGCTGGGCAGTACACACACAACATAACGTTAATACCGGACACTTAACACAGGACTGAGGAGAACCTATAAAGGGAAGACAATGAAGGTTAACAAGCACAACACACCTGAACATAATCACACGTCCAGGGGCGGGACAATATTATAGAAAAATGAAATGAATTTATCATGTTACAAAATGCAAGAAACAGTGTCAATACTGCTCATAGTTAGAAATATTATTGCATATTATTGTATAGTTCATATTTTATTATATTATTATATTATTATATTATTTATATTTTTAATAATATTGTTATTAATAATAATGTAATGTAAATGTAATCATGAACTTTATCAATTACACACATTATTGTTATTAATAAATAATATTCATCAGTGTATGTTACATGTATATAATGTATATTAATATAAAACTGATCATAAATATCAATATTATGAATACTATATAATACTAATTATAACAACCTTTGCAAAAAATGCAGGAAAGAGTGATGTTACTACTGATGTTTTATAAAAAGGTATTAAAATACATTAACATTTATAAATATGTCTCACCATGTTTTTATTGTTATTGCCGTTATTATTATTTTTATTATCAAATATAAACAACATAATTTATTAATAATAGTAAGCATTCATTAAATATGTTTTTTTTTTTTTTTTCAAGATGCATTAAGTTTGATCTGAATTAATTACTATAATTCGTGAAGGACAGAGAACGATCCCTGTTTTTTTTTTTAACTGTTTAAACAGATTCTAATCCTCGTCCTGCTCTTTATATTCACTGTGCGCCATCACACTCCCTACACTAACAGCCTGGCTTCTCCTCCAGAAGATCGGCCGCAGAGGAGGCGAGTTTAGGTAAAAAGTCTGTCATAGCCGTTTAGTGTCTGGGTGCAGCAGGACAACAGCGAAACGTGAGGCCACTGGAGTGTGCGCTGGAAAAACCCGGAGCGTGGATGTGGAAAACAGACAGTATTATTCCCGACAAGGAAAGCAGAGACTGACGAAGTAAACGATCCTCTGAGCACCTGATGTCCTCCCCTTCTCTCGCTTTCTTTCTCGGGGTTTTCAGCTGCCACATAGCGTGTAATCTCAGCGTGAGAGATGAGTTATCTCGGTGGATCCGTTTGGTTTGTGTTTATCTTCTCTGCTTTGCCGCGGATGTCCTCCGGGCGTTGCGACTTACACGTCCCGCTGGATATTAAAAACTTGAAATATAGAGATTGTATCAGTGCCAGGCTTTATGCTTTGGTGATTTATAGCAAAGACGGCTGAGTTTTATCTCAAAGGTTTGACAGAGGAAGTTGGCTTGAGCCGCGGTGTAATCGTGAGCAGTAGCAAAACATCTCCACACCGGTGGATACCTCTGGAGCGCTCTACGGCACAGTTCAATAACACACAAAATACTGTCTTTCCTTCCTTCTTTCTTTTTTCTTTCTGTCTTGGAGTTCTTTCTAAAACTTTAGCATGAAAAACAACAAGGTTATGAGTTCGATTCCTAGGGAAAGCACAAACTGAAAGTCACTATATAACCTCATTCATTCATTCATTCAGTTCATTCCCAGATTGTCTTTTTGTTTTTTATTTTATTTACTTTTTAATCACTGTATAATTTTGAGTTTTCCTTTCTGACATTCTTTCTTTTGTTATTTATTAGTTCTAGTTAGTGTTTTGCGGTAAAACAAACAAATAATTCCATCCACCCATCCATATATTTAAAATACAAAAAATGAAATATATAAACATAAGATACAAATCTTAAAAAATCTATCTATCCATCCATACATCCATCCATCTATATATATATATATATATATATATATATATGTGTGTGTGTGTGTGTGTGTGTGTGTATATATATATATATAAAATACAAAATAAATGAAATATATAAACATGAGATACAAATCTTAAAATTAAAAAAATAACAACAAACAAATAAAGAAAAATAATAATGTTGCCTTGACAGCTAAAATAAAACAGAAATAAAGAAATAAAATCTAAATAGAAATATTGCAAATGACAAAGGCATAGCACAGAGGGATAACAAAAATACTAAAATAAATTTGCAAATGTGAAATACAAAAAGAAAAGTTAATTTAAATTATTTAAGAAAATATGATAATATAAATGCTAATAAAAATAACACTGGGGTTTTAAAGGTTTCAAAATAGTTATATTCCACCATGAAAAAAAATAAATAAAATGAATTTGTAATTTCTATATTCCACCATGTTTAAAAAATATATATAAATAATTTGTTGGCATTTTTTGGACATTCTAGTTAGTCCTGATAAAGTGATTTTTTACTTTTAGATTATTATTATTATTATTATTATTATTATTTTAGATTCATCTGTTTTTGTTTTGTTTTTAGTTTAGCTATAGTTTAATAATTTAGGTTTTATTTAGTTTGTTTTTATTAGTTCTTTACGCTTGTTTACCTTTGTTTATTTAAGTTAAATGAAGTTTAGTTTCTCTTGTTTTAATGTTTGTATTAAGTTTTTTGATTACTGATCATTACACCTATCTCTCTCTCTCTCTCTCTCTCTCTCTCTCTCTCTTAGGAGAGGACGTGTAATATAGATGGGATGTGTTTTGCTGAGGGAGACTCCAGCCCTTCCGTTCCATGTCTCCTGTGTAACTCCACAGCCTCCAAATACACCTGGTCCATTAATCAAGGTAAACACAGTCGACATGAAGGCAAACTGAGATCTGATGACATTAGCACACAATATTGAGCATCATCTGAACCTGTAGACACTCACACAGCACAGCATTAAGCTACAAATGAGAAAATTTTGTGAGTCTCTTATTTTGTCAGTTATAATCAAACTGTAAAAGGAAGTAGGGCAGATCTGAAAAGACATGCTGTCTTGCTACTGCTTTGAGTATGTTTGAAGTTAAAGGCTCACAGCTTAACAAACAGACCTTATTACAGCAGCTAAATGGAGACTTTAAATATGGTGAGTCAGCTGAAAAACACTCTGTGAATTTCAATTAGTTCACATTACATTTTCGGATTTTACAGCCTAACAAAAAAATTGAAGCAAAGCACTTGGTGATAAACTTTAGTTTTGGGTTTATTAGCACCCTGAGAGGACTTTAGGCCTGTAGTGATACGTAATATTTCAGTAGGTTCTTTTAAATACTGTTTTCCTCTCAGGAGACCTTTATAGGATATGTATGGACTGTCATGGGATGAAATGAATTTACCACCGTTAAGATGTGTTGTTGACTACGATGCAGAGTCACGTAAATATGAATGTGCCTTTACTGTAGTAAAAACACCTTGATTTGGTTTTATCTGGCAGTATACTTTGTCAGTTTTATTCTATAATGTTCTGTATTATTGATATCACAAAATAATAATAAACTATTTTATATAATAATAATAATAATAATAATAATAATAATATTTCCTAATAATAATAATAATAACTTAGTAATTAATTTATCATGCTTAATGCTGTTTGTGGTGGTGGAAATAATAATATTTTTATTTAATATTATATATTGTTTAATTATATTATAAAACATTATTCACACTCTCTATAAATAATAATAATTTAACATCTGAGTTTATTAAGAATTTTCATTAAATATACATTTAGTCATTTAGTAGAGACTTTTAGGTAAAGCAACTTTATTATTATTATTGTTGTTGTTGGTTTTAGGTATATACCACATATAATAATAACAATAACAATAGCAATAGCAATAATATTATTATTATTATTATTAATAGTTACATTAATATTATATATTGTTGTTTAGTTATTCTACACTATTCTTTACACTATCAATAATAATAACAATATTAATTAAGATGATGATTATTACATTACTATGAGGTATTATTATTATTATTATATGTTGGTGATAATTACTGATAATATCATAATCATCATCAACAACAACAACATCTAGCACAAACTCTCCTACTATTGTTTTGTTTGTTTAAATATGAATATTATTCATGTTATTGTAATTATTATTAACGATATTGTTCATTTTACTTTCTTCACCTTTTCACACTCGAAGCCCACCCACTATCCATTTATCAGTCATTTTTAAGAGTAAACATACAAATATTTTACTGTATATGTGGGGACTTTTCATAAGTATAGCAAAACAAACAAGCACACACAAGTTATTATCGGCGAGTTCTTTGGGAATCATGTTGCATTTGGGCACAAACTCCCACCTCTTCATCCACCGCGCTGAGAAAGAGAGAGATGACTGCAAACATCCGTCTGTTTGGCTGCGCTGCAAATGAGGGCCGGACCGATGCTATCTGAGACTCCACACACATTCAGCTTTAAGGAAGATTCACCTCACACCCACTTATCTTCTGCTGGTTATTTCCCTCGTTCTTTCTGACTCACTTTTTTCGTAATTCTGTGGCAAAACTGAGAGTCCGTTCATTCATGCAGACAAATTAAATTTAGACGAGATGATCATCTGAGGAAAATCTAGAAATCGAAATTCTAAGTGATTCAGATGAGCATTAGTAATGCAGAAGTACTGAGTGAAACTCAGTATGTTTAGTATGTTTTTTTTGTATTCGGTTCGCATTTGTGAGAATAGCAACGGTAGGTTTTATCGTGTTATTTTGCATTGGGTTTGTTTACTTTGTGATGTCAGAGCAGATTTATGGATCCATTTTGTTGTTAGTCAACATTTCCCAGCCAGAAAGTCACAAGCTCGTATACGTCATGCTGCTTGTGAATGAGATTTTGAATATGAGTGACATAGTGGTGCAGAAAATGCTTTCATATTTCAAGATGGGGGTTGGTTTATTTTCCAGGGTTTTGTTGTGGATAATTGCATGTCACTTAAGATGGATATTTTTTGCTCTGTGTTGCGGATTTTGTTTGTCAGGTTTCACGCGAAACAACAAGCGGGAAATAACCGTTGGATAATAAAACAGACGATGCTGTAAATCAGATTTTATCCCAGAAATGTCATCATGCCAGATATTACGAAAACAGATTTTCTTTGTGTGACTGTTCTTTTCATGTGAGACAATTCCACGGCAATTTGTCATTTTGCTTTCAAAAATAACATAGAAAAAAGAATATCAATTTATATATTGAATATTTTTAAGTTAAATATGTGTATATTTGTACCAATTAAATAGCTATTTATTTAGTAATAAATAATAACATAGTCTGTTTCAGTTTTAGCACTAAACGAACAGATAAGTAATTTCTCATTTTGCATTTTAAATTATTGGCCAGAATTACGAATTATGAATTTATATATTTATGTATCTTTGTTATAGATGTTTGTTGGTTTTTATATTTAGAAGTTTATACATTTCTGTATTAATTATTTAAATCATTTGACAGCACTAGTCAATATAATCGTGATAAATAACACGCCAAATTTTAATTTTTGTTTATAGAAAGTATGTATG
>JAUCMU010000047.1:5002385-5021653 GCA_032275025.1 Enteromius treurensis | reverse complement strand
CAGGTGTGTTGGAGCATGGTTGGAGCTAAGATCGGCAGGGCGGTAGCTCTCCAGGAGCAGGGTTGGAGACCCCTGGCATACAGTATACAGTACCTATACAGCACACAGTACACAGAGGTAGCCTAATTCATACAAGCTCTCCGCTTTGCATCGCGGCCGCATCACCACCTCGGGTGTGCATTATTTTTCTAATAATTCAACGGCCCGTCGTCAAATATTCCTTACAAATAAGACAGATTTGTTACTGGAAGAATCAATCTGAGTGAATGATGTAATCATGTTGCTTGAATTGTTCCGAAATTCGTTCCAATTTTTGAGGGAGCGATTCATTGATTACCACATTAACGGTGGGTTTACATTCACGAAATCCTTCATTTCTATGTGAAATAAAGATTCTACACAGTGGTGGGCAACATAACAATGGCAAAACAGTCTAAACATATTTTATAAATATTATAATACTTATTTGTTGTATGTTCACAGGTGCCATGTGTCAGGATGATGTGAACGAGTGTGAGAAAGGGCCATGTTTTACCGGGGTCAGGTGCGTGAATGGCTTTGGCTCCTTCAGGTGCGGCCCCTGTCCTCGGGGCCTGGAGGGAGACGGGATCTCCTGCAAAGGTAAGAAAACTAAATTTCCTCCCAAAGCACAACTACTTCTAAAAAAAGAGACTTTTGCTGAGAAGTTAAACAGTCCCAAACAAATATGACCTCAGTTTTGTTGTTCACACACACAAAAAAGGGAAACGGTTCTCTTTTCTTGTTTCACGTACACCCGCGGATGCCAAAGCATCACAATCCTGCAGTTCTGCCCAGATTTTACTTAAGGGAATACAGGTTTTTTTTTATTTCAAAGCATCAAAGTTTCAGCTTGAGTGCTTCCCTGAATAATATTCTCACAGAACTGCCAAATAGTGTATTTCAATTAATAATGGCTACATTAGAAAGCTAATTTTTAAAGATTTTTTAACATATGTTTTAAATTTAGTATATATTATTTAAGATGAAATGTTTTAGATAATTTAACTGGATAAAAATACAATAAAGAAAACATTAACCAAACATATCAAAAGAATACACCTGTGTGATGAAGTTTTCGTTTTTAATAAGAAAGAAAGAATAAGGTTTGTGCAATCAAGTAAATTCAAGGTGCATGAAAAGATCATTTAAATATTTATTTATTAACAATATTGTTATCCATGGCATCAGCCTGGAAAAATTACATCGTGCTCCAGAAATGGCAACTACGTGAAATCCTTCATTGATAATGCATTTGTGTACCAAATCAGACATCCATTGTCACTGAGCCTTTTATAAACCAAGAACCTTAAAGCTCAGTGATCAGTTATTTGGGTTTTGTATTAAACATTGTGTTTTTCTCTGCACTGTTGCTCAAGGGGCTCCTCACATCTGTTTTCCATCTTGCTCCGGGTGCCTTGACAAAATGTTCTGCAAATGTCTTTTGACCGTAATCTGCAAGCGATAAACCCTCGTTCAGGGGAGCTCTGTGTTCACGGTTTCCTCCATCAGAGGGACAGAGATTTTATGACTCCTTCATCCAGGCCTGGGCCTCTATTACAAACACAATCTGTCTGATTGCAGCACACAGAAATACAACAGAGCAGCGAGAGCTGGATCTGCCACCCCGCTTTGATTATGACCAGTAGAATCATGGGAGGGAGAGCAATACAATCCAGATGGCACAAGATAGTTATCCACCTTGTGCATACACAGACTTCATGCCAGATACTGCGCTTGTCCAGAGATAATTGGTAAAACAGCTCCTCTGTAGTTTCCGTGTTGAGAGAGAAAGAGAGAGAGAGAGACAGCGAGGAAGTGAAATTATCATGTCTCTGCTGTGCATTTTACTGACAAGCTGAGGAGAAATCAGCCTCAACTCTGAAACTGTTTGAAGAACATTTCAGAGATGTGAAATGGTTAGGCAGTTGTTGTATCAGGCAGAGATGTTGGCAAAGTGGATGTCTTTAAAATGGTAAAAGGATGGAAAAAGTTTGTGAGGATACATCTGATGCTGCATTACTGGGAACATATTGTATTAGAATGCAAAATGCTTGTAAATAAGGATCATATTTTATCTTCATTACAACATGGTAACACCAACAGTCTTCAACGCGAAGATTTATTTATTATTTTTCTCATATAGTAATAAAACTATTTTCCTGAACAGTCATATGAACAATAACCTCATACTCAATTAGTGCATTTTCATAAATGGTTAAAAACATGCATCTTGCAATTAGTACTTTTTGGTTTGTTTTTTAATGGGTTCTTTTGAAACATATGGCCATGTGACCGAAAACTTTTGTCAGTTTGCGGGATTAGAGGTGTAACACATCTTTCTTGTCCTTTATTTGGCACTTGAGGCTTCAGTAGCAAAAGCTGTCGAATTGATTTTGAATCATTCTCTCTCTCTTTTCCATCAGCACCAGCAAGATTGGTCACATCTCGTCCCATCAACTCTCACGCCGTCACCCCATCCGCGCCACCCGCAGTGCGGCTCATCAGCAAAATACCCGCCCCCCTTTCAAAAACGACCTCCACTCACCTCCCGCTGATGTCCAACGAAGCTCCAAGCAAGACCTCGGTCAACAAAGCCGCCACCAGCACGAGTCAGAGAACTGGCAAGTTGTTGTTTCCATTGTTCTGTCTCTACATGTCCACAGATGGCCAGGAAACAAAACCGTGAGGGTTTCGTTCGGAGCCAAATCGCCCACTGCTGGTGTCATGACATTGCAGAAACCGATTCTTTGTCTTTCCCTGACGCAGCGTGATGTCCCTTCAATCCCCCTCGAGTCATTTCCTGCGCTAGGTTTTTTTGTGTGTGTGATGTTCCCAGGAAATGACTTTCGTCCAGCTGCTAAGCACAAAGCAAGACAAGGCCTGCTGGCGTGCCTTTGTGCTCGCACCTCTTACCCTCTCGTCTTGGTATAATGCCTGAAATTAGCGATTCTAATTAGCCATGCCAGGCATTCAGACTCTCTATGAAACTCGGCAGAGCAAGGTTAGGTAAAGGACATCTCTCACTCTTCATTTGGAAGAGTAATAGTCAAGAGACACATAGTCAAATCTGTTTGGTATTGCATGTATAATCCCATAGGGAAGAGAAATTACAAAACTTACTGGAAATGATCTCCTTATTGGTCTCTAGGAGAAACAACTGTATTAAATTCATTTATTAAATACCATTGTATTAAATACAAAAATAAGAAGAAAAAAAAAAATCAAGAATTCAGTATGAGCTCCAACATTGCTTGTAGAATTCTTTCTCGAATTGCCATCTTTATTTCTAGAGACAAGATTACTCAGAATCCTTCAAAAGGCTCCATTTTATCCCTACTGAAGGAGGAACATCTAAGTTTTAAAGAAATCTCTTGAGGAAAACAGGGTCAAGTTATTTTTCAAATGTCCTCTGAGCTTTAAAAATGGGATCTAAACAATGTCTGAAAGTCAAGGTAGTGTGCAATCAAAGTCTCAAGCTCTTAATATAAGCTCTATAATGTCAATTAAACAATTTGAAATATGCCAAAGTTGTGTTAAAGTAGGTGTGTTTCATCTTATGACATGATTAGAAAAAAATAATTTACAATTAATGTTGTTCTTTTCCTCGCCTGTCAAAGACAAAGACACAAAGAATAGAGCACACAAGTCATGAGACCTATGTTTATGGCACTTTGTCGCAAATAGCTCAGGGGGCCTAACAATATTTGCTGGGACTGGCACAACAGGCCCCTGGAGGACATCAGGATGGGGAATGTAAATTGGCTTTATGGCTCTATTGCCTCCCCTCATCTTCTCTCTCTTCTCCCTCTCACTCCCTTAGGTTATGTCCTCTGGGAATAAAATTGAACGAAAGAAAGATGAGACATCAACCGGAGAGACTTGAGGGGGTTCCCAGGGAATATGTGTACTCTAACCATCTTTGCAAAGTCATCTTTGAAGCCTTTTGTTTTATTTTATTAGCACAACATCATATTTCAATATGTGCCTCAACATTTTAATTCATTTTCTTTGAAAATTATTTTGGGGAAATGAAAGAGACAAATACACATCATTGCAAAATAGTTTGACAATGTTAAAATCTGGAGCGTACATGTTTGAGATTATTTCAAGGAGAAAAAGTACAAAGTCTCTTAATTTGATCCCCACTGAATTCTAATTTCAATCCTAGAAAAAACCCTCAGACGTTCATGAGATCTCATTTGGGATTTTTCTTTTCTATGAAAAGGTGTTGATTGTCGCGTAATTGAATGATTCAACACAATGGTTCTCTCACTGTACGCAAAGAACATTTTAAATTTTACAAACTAAGAGAGTCACTGTAGATGGGGGACCCCGTGTAATTGTTTTGAATTGCTGTCTGTTTTAAAGGTTATTACCAATGTAGAAACATCTATTAATAGGATCCCAAAAGAGACTTCTACATTTGAGTTACTGTGTGCTACAGCCCCGAAGGTTAAATGAATTCCTGCCGTTCTTAGGTACCCTGGTCGTTCTTTTGTAAATACTAATTGAAAATGAAATTAGACCGTGTCCCAGATGCCCGTTTGTCCCCAGGCTGCGCTCGAAGCAATTCAAACATTACATCTCCTTTTATTTTGTCAAACCCTCATTTACACTTGCCTTTCTTGTCTCCGTCATAATTAATGCAGGAAAGGAAAAGGAAGGATTGAGATGGAGGACTAGGGGGGATTTGTAAAGTCCACAGAGATTTGCTATCCCATGAGTCATCTTTTCTGAAATGTAGATAAAGCCAGAGTTTGAGGAACAGGGACAAATAGTCCTCTCTGGAAAGCCGCTATCATTCTTGGGAGCACCTCATCTCTTGCTAATATAGTCTTGCCGGCTTGCAAATTGCCTGCCATCACACTTATGGAGGAAGATGAGATGGCAAGCAGAGGGGATGCAAGCTATCACACACTTCGGCCGATAAATCCTGTCGTTGTCTAAGGAATTCGCGCTGACCTTGCGGAAATGGGACAAAAAGCCCGGGCAATAACCCTTGATATGTGTAATCACAGAGCCGATAAATCTATTTTTAATGGAAGACAGCTGCTAACTCTTTCATCTTTCTCTGCTCCGCTGGCAGAGGGCAGGATTCTTGTTTTATTTGACACGGCACGTGATGCTCGACAGAACAGGTGCGTGCATCTGGGTGATTGTGAGCAAGATGAGGAAGTACTTGTTTAATAAAATATGATGATGTGACCCCATATACTGCTGCAAAAATTATTTCCTGTGTGCTCCAAAAGTGCTCAGATGATTCCTGTAGCCTATATGTGGTGGAGTAAAAAGGACACCGGTTTGTTCAGTGGCATATAAAACAATGGGGTAATTTGTAGTCACAGGAAATGAGGTAAAAATTTCAGGGTGTTGCACACCTTCTGACATCAGCACATCTTCCCTAGTGTACGAGCGAGACCTCATTTTCCCTGCATAGCTAATCCTTCACCAGTCTGTTGCGGTCGGGTAACTGATGTAGGCTGCCGAGGCCTCGTAGGAGTGTGAAATTGTTGGTAGGAGTTGAAGGTGAAATCACTAGGAGACACATAACCCAGAGGGCTTATGACCCTACATTCACATCAATCTTCTATTAAGATGCTAATGAGTAAATGCTAACATCTATATATTAATGGCAAAATTAAAAGCTATTATTTCTTTACTGTGCAGGTTTTCCCAAAGGACTAAATGCGATATCCAAGTGTGCAAGTAGGCCGTGTTTTCCAGGTGTTCAGTGCATTGACCTCCGCCCGCCCTACACTGGCTACGTCTGTGGACGATGTCCTCCAGGATACCAGGGCAATGGGCGCACCTGCACAAAACAATCGAAGCAAAGTAAGTACTTTTTAAACTTAACAACACTGCAATCAGTCTTTCGAAGCTGTATATAAATATATAAATGCACGCACAAGCACACACACCTTTTTATCAGCACTAAACTTTTTCAGAGTTGTTGCATCATCACGAAGACTTAACTTACATTTTTAGCTTTGTTTAAAAATGAGTCTGTCGCTGTTTTCCTCTTCAATCCTTTCTTAATCCTCCTTGTTTCATCTCCTGAAAGCGCAGAGCTCCAGTAATTAGAGAAAACATAACGAACAGGATACAAGCCTGTCGTAATCCTCAAAACGCGACAGGTGCTTTGATACGGTTGATAAATGAGACCTGGAAACGTCTAATGCTCAGTCATGCACAGGCTGGGGCTCGGTGGCTGCTGACCCACAATGCGTTTTTGGCTGCCGAGTATAGGGAACGAAAATAGACAGTAAGGAATTAGAGAAAGAATGTGTAAACTCATTTAGATAGGGGATGAGGAGGGGTGGAGACACTGAGCAAAAAAATGGGTTTTTAACAAAGTAGCAAGTTTCTGTTTTTAGTCTTTGATTCTTCTTTTTTATATTATAAAAAAAGCTAAACTACCAGACTGCATCTTATCCCTTCTTATCCCCAGAGTACAGTATGTTAAATTTCACTCAATGGAAATGTTGTTAGACTTCTTAATCTGTTCCTTTGCTTGAAAAATCCCTAGAATACATTTTCCTTGGTTGCAGCATCGCAGCACGGCGGTAAAAGCCTTCAGAGCGGGGTAATGACTTTTAACGCATTTTTCCCAGTGAATGGCCCACTGCTGGAATCATTTCTAATAGTGCCGTTATCAGGAGTGAATCCATGAGCAGCCACAGTGGGAACTAGAAAAGAAACAGCTTCATTTTGCAAGCTAATTCCCTTATTGTCGCCACATGCATCCCAGATTCTTACACACTCAGAAACAACTGTGTGTCTCTGTTGTTGGGATTGCATTTTGTTGTATTGTGTCTTTGTTCCTCGCATGTGGATGGGGGACAAAATAAATCTTGTCAAGCAGCCACAGCGACTATCTGTTGTTTATGAGTAAATATACTAGCACCACCATGAGGTTTTAAGCTAGTACTGAGCAACATTGCATCATAAATGCATTTCCGGTGATCTCGTTGTGTGCAATCTTCAAGGGATATCCAGAGGATGTTAATGAACCATAACTGCAGACACACTATCAATCTCTTCTTTTCATTTTTGTGTCCCTAATGTAATAAGCTTTGCTGTGTTCGACAAGTAAACTTTAATGTTGGATTAAAAGTATTTACTGTTTGAAAATGAGCTTTTTTTATCTTGCATAATAAGCTTGTCCTCTCGTCTAGCACCCCCCTACAAACCACAATTGACCCAAGCCAAGAACAACCTTCCCCACGTCTCCCACGGCTTTCCCCATCTGCACCTCCCCGTCCTTCCATTCAGGCAACCTCAGAGACGCCTATCCTCACCAGCGAGGGTCCCACACCATCAGGCCACCACTCGCATCCCCCTCCCACCAACCTTTCCACCTGTCACAAGGAAAGGGGAGCTAATCCTGACTGCAGGACACACACCTGCCTCAACCAGCAGCAGGGATCGAAACCTCACTTACTCTCACAATCAACTGAACATTGTTACGAGTCCAGAAGAACGAGATGCTTCATTTAAAGCAAGTGGATCTGCAGGCGTCACGTCTGGAAAAGTCACATTACCTCATACTTCAAGGCATGTTGAGACACTGAGGAAGTCTCCACAGCAAACCAGTCTGGTCACAATAATCCGACCTCGACCTTGGACGCCTCCTGACTCCCAGAAACCTCTAACAGCAGCCCTAACCTCCCTTTCTTTCTCCTTTCCGGAGTCAGAGTTTTCTGCAGATGGAGGCCTTGGAACCGGGATCCAAGACACCTACGACACGCAACCACTGCCTCGGGAGAGTTTGACTTACCATGGTGAGCAAAGTCATACCAAAATCCTGGACAACCAACCAACTCTTCAGAATGGTAGACACCAAAGCAAGAGCAAAAACGCGGTTCTCTTAGAGGAAAGAAGCTTCACCTGTGCAGATGTCCCTTGCTTCCCAGGAGTCCACTGTGAACTTGCAGGGGACGGCCAACCTAGATGTGGACGATGTCCTTTGGGGTACACAGGAGATGGGCGAATGTGCAGAGGTAATTTTAGATGTACAAGATTATTTTTCTTGATTATTTATTGAGCTAGTCCTGCAAGTCAGGGACTTACTTATCCATGACATAAACATCTGAGCAAAAACTGCTTGCTTATAAGCAAGTGCTTATGTTTAAATATTATACCTTGAAGGGTATACCATCTTGTCACTGGGGCAGAACCCTATGTCTTTGTATCTCACTCACCCCTAAAATGTGCATATTTGTACCTTAGAGGAGTAATATCTACCCTTAATGTGCTATTATAAACCTTTTAGAAGGTAAAGAAGGGACAACATTTTCCCTTTTAAGAAAACTGCCCTAGTGATAAATGTTGCATGTATGTGTCAACAAGCATGGTCAACCAACCATATGTCAGTTTACCTGAAAGAGTTAGTACCATAATTAAGTTGCCACTAACCTCGCAAACTTCGCTGATTGCATTAAACCGGTACATTTCTGATTAGGTTTCCAGATGAAATGGTGAACCCTGACTCCCAAAAACAGCGCAAAGCCATCTAGTCCAATTTGAACTACAAATAATTTTATAGTAATTGCCAATTTTATGTGCAATAAGTCAGTGAACAGATTGTGGGCATGCCTTCTGAGGTCTAGACTATAAAAAATTGAGCAGCATGTGGAGTTTAAGACTGACAACTGACAATAACTGGTGTAAACAATAAGCTCATTCCCCGAGCATGCTCTAGGCATAAGGAATAAATACATTCCTTGAGCTCCGTCCCATGGGTTTGTGAACCTGAGAAAATTAGGAGCAGTGGGTGGAAGAATCACTAGAAACATTTTTCCTATTGTAATCCCATGATATTACATTACTGTGTTGAAATTCACTCAGGACAATAATTACTTATGCATTCATGGACTATTTGCAGGAACTGTTTTGAAGGTATGAATACAGCATGAACATGCCTGAAACAGTCACAGGTGTCTTTTGTTGAGCTCTACAAAGCATATGGCAGTGGATTCAGTTTTTCATTTTCCCACAAGTTTATGTGGCGAACGTTACCCAACTATTCAAATCAGTCGTGTATTTTTCAGAACGCTTGAAGGAAGAATTTAGGGTGAATCTTAAACAGCAAGCATGGTAATGATCTAAAAATATAACACTAGCGTCACCTGCACTTTTACAACAACTTGCTTTAATTAAAAGTGAAAGGTACTCATTTAAAACAGGTATAGTACATACAGAATCTGTATATGTTTTCGCTTCTTGTGCTGCAGGGCCACAGATGGAGGCAAATATGTGTTTGCGTTTTGACAGAGTGAATCTGACCGTGTGTTATTTGTGTTTGCATGCCATTTGTACATTCAGCCGTGTGCAGACATGCCTGCGGAAGAAACATGGAGTGTGCGGCCCCCAACACGTGTCGCTGCAAGAAGGGATACAGTGGTCCCAATTGTGAAACAGGTCACAAACAAAACGCACTCTAATGTTTATATTGTTTTATAGATGGTCATAGATACAATCACATACACATGGACTCGTTTTGTGAAACTAACGCAGTTGTTGAATAATGTAATTTTGGATTCTTACAGCAATCTGCAGTCCAGCCTGCCTCAATGGAGGGAAATGTGTGGCGCCAGATGTATGCGATTGCATGTCAGGTTACCATGGAGAGGCTTGTGAAAGCGGTAAGAGAGCTACAATGTCATTCCCATTGTGAAAAAAAGTGCACTTTTCCCATTTTCTTTGCAGTTTGTAGGCATTGTTTGAGTTAATGATCCTATGAAATGGCTTTTTTGTTCTGGTCAGTAGCCTTGTTTACAACAGCCTTTCATTTATGAACTGTGATTTGCTTTTTTAATAGTCAATAGACTTTTGTTTACCTCGTAGCCTTTTGTTTATGAACCATGATTTGCTGCCTGCATTACAAGTTGGAGTGATATTTGTAAATTTAATAGGAGACTTAATAGGAGGAAAAAGATTGTCCATTTTATATCTGTGTAGGTTAATTTTGTGTCAAATAGCATACAGATGGCCTCAAGCATTATGTTTTTTGGTACCATTTTGCAAATCTGCACCATTTGTGCTTTCCATAAAGAGGCAAGAGCTGAATAATCTGCACAGACTTGATGAGGTAGGCGTTAGTGTTTTGTGATATATGGCTTTATTTTATGTGCATTTGGTCGTATGAATATTCCCGCAGCTCTCTGCAGTTTGCCTTGCCTGCACGGAGGCACCTGCGTGGGTCGAGACACCTGCTCATGTCCCTATGGCTTCGTAGGGCCCAGATGTGAAACCAGTGAGTCCTGATAAATCAAGTTTGCTTTGATTTCATGCGCATGGGGATTTTAAACGTAATCTCTTGCACCCCTAGTGGTCACATAATGTATTGCATGTGTTTTGGTTTCATTTACACAGTGGTGTGCAACCATCACTGTCAAAACGGCGGGAAGTGCGCATCACCGGATGAGTGCGAGTGTCTGGCAGGGTGGATGGGACCATCGTGCGAGACAGGTGAGAGAATGTGTGTGGTTGGCTCCCAGTGGGACCAATCTCTTCTCACTAAATCCATCATATGTGTGTGCGCTGCTTCCTGGTGGCATTTAGCTGATGTAGGACCTCTATCTGTTCATTTTTCATTCTATCCTGGCGGCTCAGAGAAAACACCAGCTATTATTTCAGGCTGATGATAACTTCCTCTTGTCAGCCTGTGAGGATCAATTACTATCAATTGAGCAGAGAGCCTCAGAGTTACAAATGTAGTTTTTAGTCACATAAATAATAATCAAAACCAATATAAGTCATCTCTGATTCTCCTAACAAAGCAATAAGGTGATGCAAAAATACTAAAAAGACTTTTTTTTTTTTTATTTAAGTTTTGCTTATCTTGTTATGAACCTTTCTCAATTCATTTTTTTAAATTCTATGTAGGTTTATTTTTGTATAATGTTACATTTTTGTAATTTAAGTACTTAAGATGTACATATTTAGAACTCATTACAGTTAACAGCCAATTCAACATTTTAAATTTTATTCTGCTATTTGAGTATCTACCTCCTGCTGGCAATGAGTTTGCATTTTTAATAAATCCGTCTGATTTACACAGCGAACATATTTCGCTTGTTATCAAAAAAATGATCTACTTTAGAAGGACTTGGCTGTTGTTATTGATTCTATTTGGAGGTCTACCAAAAGCTACGTTAGGGCCACAAAAGCATGCATGCACACAGTAATGCTTGTTTATGTTTTTGTCGTTGAAACCATCTATATATAATAAATATACAGAGTAGGCTACACACAAATATTATCTGAACAAAAACTTTTATTTTCGATGCGATCGTTGCCCAGCCCTAATATATACTGCTATATCTACTTTTATCAGCACGTTGAAGTCGATTCATCTCTCATCAAATATACGGCTGGCGAAACCTCTGTCATTATGCTTTTACTAGACTTTCTGCATAGTGGATTAAACCATAAGTTTTGCGCAAAGTGATATCCATTGGCTTGCCCTTAAAGTAAAATGCCATAGTTTTTCCATATTCCACTATGTTCTTCCTTCAACTTAGACGAGTCGATACATATCGCTCCCGTCTCAGTGGATACACTTAATCGCTTTTGTGCACGGCATCACTATGCTAGCGTTTAGCTTAGCTCCATTCATTCCTCAGGATCCGAACAGGTATAAGTTTAGAAGCCGCCAAACACTTCCCCGTTTTCTCTATTTAAAGACGGATACAAGTAGTTACACGAGTAAGTATGGTGGCACAAAATAAAACGTGGATTAAAAAAAGATAACAATAATGTATGTTGGAAAAGCACATCGAAGCACTTCAACCTCGGCGCAGTAATATTATCACTCCTGAAATCCCTCTCACTTCCGTCAATACAACCAAGGAGTGATGATATTACTGCGCCGAGATTGAAGTGCTGCGAAGTGCTCTTCCGCCATTCATCATCTTTTTTAACCGCTTAAAAAAAACGCCACATTTTATTTTGTTAAATATGTCCGACATTGTGACACAACTAATTACCCTGCCCCTGTACTGAAAACTGACCGAAACTCTAACTCCATTGAATCATATCAAAACGAACCATGAATTTTGTAAACTACACCCCTAATTTATATGTATACGCACACACACAAATATATTTAATTGTAGCCCAGATCTCGCTATTGTATAAGCATAATGCACACAGCATATACAGTATATTTTTACGAATTTCAAGGTTTTTAATAGAGTTTGACATCAATTACTCTACACTCTACTTACTTCACTCTCTTTTCAGAAGTAAATAACTATTTTTTAACACCTCAGCTATGAATATGATCTAACAGTGAGATCTGACCTTGTAACAACCATCGATGTTCTGTTCTTATTGTATTTAATGAATTTATCTATCCCCAGCTCTGTGTGACCCCATGTGTCTCAACGGTGGGACCTGCATTCGGCCAAACTCCTGCACCTGCCAGCCTGGTTTCTACGGGGCTCGGTGTCAAAACGGTAACGCACTTCTTTTTGAATTAACTTTCTTGATGCATCGCCTTGTTTTTTTTTGTTTTTTTTGAGAGCTCACAGAGGCTGGATATCAATTTCTTAAGAGCGTGAGGTGAAGCTTGACTACTGCACTTTAAAACGATAAAATGGACAAGCCCTAAAAACTATTTGGATTCTATTAAAGTGTTGTGCTCATGTCGTAGCCCCAGATTTAGGACGTTTGATGTGTGTATATCGATTCTTCTGCAGCAGCTTCACGTGGTGAAGAATGATTCACGTAATGGCTTGAAACATCAGCTTGGTAAAGATGTTTTTGATGATGGGGAATGACTCTAATGTCTGGGTTGCTTCGGGTTTTGTGAAATGTAGGAGCTTTTAGAGTGTGTTTTCCCGGTCGTGTCAGATTCGCTGTCGGTTATTTCACCTTACGGCTATTTGATGTGTCCTTCATCAGTTCAGAGAACACAGGTGTGATTTTCCTTCATCAAATGCCTGCCTTTTATGTGCTTCTCTTTCTTTCAGCTGTGTGCAGTCCACCCTGCAAGAACGGTGGTCACTGTATACGAAATAACATCTGCTCATGTGTGGAGGGATATTCTGGGCCGCGCTGTGAGAAAAGTAAGTGTCGTCTTGATAGAAACAGGTTTCTTATAACATACAGTTTTATACGTCTGTGCCCCATTTTGAAACACATGCCATGATGGGATTTAAGTCACAGCATATGGAAGGAAAGTATAGAGCTGTTTTGTTGATCGAAATGACAGAGAATGTCGCTCTGGGAGCCAAGATCAGACGTTAGTTGAGGGGATGCATATGGCCTGTCTGATCAAGGAGGAAGAGAGATGAATCTGAGCAAAGAGAGTGAGTTATTTCAGTGTGAGAATTATGAGACATATGGGATCAGGGCTGGATGAATTAATTTAGCAAGCCTTGTTAAATGAGTATTCCAATTAAAATAGCATTGGTAATGTCCTTATGCTGAGGTCAAGTCTATTATATATATTTAATTATTTTTATTATAATTTTTTTTTTCTAAACATACCACACAGTCAGTAAACAGCTAATTAATTTTTGCCTTTAAATATAGTTGAAATATAGAAAATGCTAATGCTAATAGTAATAATAATAATAATAATATTATCATAGTAAATAATGAGAAATAACCATTTAAATAGATCAAATAATATATGAACAAGATTCAAGTGTTCAAGCGTTACTTTTTAACAAATATAAATAAAAACAAATAGTAATATTATTTATCATAATTAAAAAATAAATAATAATATTCAATAAAATGCAAGTATACAATGTTAATAATAATAATAGCAACAACAATAATTACAATATTGTTTATAATAATAATAATAATAATAATAATAATAATTGGGTAATAATAATGTCACAAAGTATTATTAATGACAAATAGCATTTTAAATTGAAAAATAAACCATAACATGAAGTATTTATTAATTAAACATATTAAACTAAGTAGTTTTTATATTAAATGTTTAAGAAATAGTTTAAACATAATAGAAAAATAAGAAAATAACAGTGTAATGTATAAATAATAAACAATTGATTTAAATTTTATTATGAATAATGCTATTAATATTTCATTTTAATTAAATAATAAAAGAAAAATATCAAACAGAAGGTGTGAATCAGTACAATTAAATTAAACAACAACAATAATGATTATTTAGTATTATTAGTATTATTATTAAGTTATTAAATCTTTAAAAAAGAAAGTCTACAACATAGTCCATTATTGTATTAATTATTATTATTAATGTTTTTTGTTTGTTATTACTCTTGTCAGAATTGTAATCAGTATTTCAGAGACATCTTGGCAAATCCAACTCTAAAATCCTTTATCGGTCTACAAAAACTGAAATTCTGTTATTTTTCCTTATCGGTCTGAGTAAATCCAAAGCTTTACCTTTCCATTTCCCCACAGGTGTGTGTGAGCCACTGTGTATGAACGGAGGACGATGCGTCGGTCCAGATGTGTGTGACTGCGCGTCAGGTTGGAGGGGAAAGAGATGTGATAAACGTGAGTACCAAACCTTAAAGACCTTCAAGTGACCTCCTTACCTCATGCTAGCAGAAGTCCAAGAACAGTAAAATTCCAGTTTACACACGAGACCCATCAGCCCCACAGCCATGACCCTAATGACCCAGAAAAGTGTCTTCAAACAGAAATCTCACAGTTCTTATGTAATATTGTAAAATAAGAAACTATAACATTTCTACTTGTATAGTATAACAATCTCACTCTGATAATGTGGTCCAGTGATTTGAGGCTTGTTTGTTTGATGTGCTTTCTGTTCCTCCAGCTGTGTGTCTGCAGAACTGTTTAAACGGAGGTGAATGTGTGGGGCCAAACACCTGCCACTGTCGTCCCGGCTGGAAGGGAACTCTCTGCCAAATCCGTAAGTGATTCCCATCCTAGCAACAGAAATGCAATCCTTACACCGCAGCTACACTGCAGCGAGCCACCAAAGACACGCACTTCACTCGCTCTCGTTCTCAGTAAAAGAATCTAAATTGCATCTCGTCTGTTCCTGCGCTCTGCGGTTGTTGGCGATATGTTTTGGTGATAAACAGCACAGATCGTCTGTGTGTGGCAGGGAGCAGGAAGTAAATGTGAATGCTGATGTTCTCACGAGGGGAGCGAATAGGGATCAGTTTGAAATGGCTTTTCCTTGAGTTTGACCTGCATTCAACTTTACATCTAATGGTGACATATTTGAATGAGTGCTACAATGGATTTTTTAAAACAGTAATCAGTTAATCACATAAAGCTATAATATGTCAGATGGGTCCTATGGACTAATTTAGAAAGAGGTTTCTTTTTTTAATCTTGACAGTTTATGGAAAAGAGCAACCAGGACATTCTTCAAAATTATTTTTTAATCTCTATCATATATTTTGTGTGTGTGTATATATATATATATATACATAAATTCAGAACAAATTATATTGTGAAATATTATCAAGATGTATAATTGTGGTTTTCTATTTTAATGTACATTAATGTGGGGAAACTTATACTTATTTTTAGGGTTTTTTTTTTTCTTTGTTTCTTATTTGACATACTTGTTTTCAGGATTCTTCGATGAATAAAAAGTTAAAAAGAGCAGCATTCATTTAAAATAGAAATATTTTCATTTGATTTCATTCAAAAGTGGGGACTTATACTTAAATTACTTTCTTGTCTTTTTTTTTTGAACATGAAATTTATACTTTTATTCACCCAGGATATGTTAAATTGATAATAATAATAAAAAAGTGTCTATCTATCTACTGCCATCTCAAACATACTAAGATAATAAAACAGTAAATAATGGCATACTTTTTCCACAGCAATCTGTGAACAGAGGTGTTTATATGGAAGCCGATGTGTTCGACCCAATGTGTGTGCTTGCAGAAGTGGTTACATGGGAACTCTTTGCTCTAAGAAGGTAATTATTTTTTGTATATATATATATATATATATATATATATAAGTATAATTAAAAAATATGTACATATATGCACACAAAATATAGTATTGATTATTTCTTTTACAGCTTCCTGTCCAGAGAGGATAAGGAAATGACATGACCTGTCATTGCTGCACTGAAGACACTGGTCCCACATTTTACTACTTATTAACCTGACAGGGTTACACTATCTATTTCAATTTGTAAATACCATATCTGAAGATATTAATTTATGTATAAGGTATAATATAATGTCTTTTCAAACTTTACTATATTTGTGAAAATGATTGCGAAACAAAATAAATGGGTGTATTTTAAGATACACTTTTTGCTGGCTATTTTTCGAAGATCTAAATATTTTTGCAATTCCGTTTAGTGACGGACGGTAGCGGCAAATAAATGTCATGCTTCACCTCTTAATGACCTTTGATTTCTGTCTCCAGATTTTATTTGTAACGCACTGCAGCCACAGCGTGAAAGTTAAGGTTGACAGAAAAACAATCTACCTTGTTATTCGAGCCCAGGCACAGACAATTTAGCATCCTTTGCCATCCTTTCTCCAACTACGTGGCCTGAAACTCGGCTGCACTATATTTCTCTGAGGACGTCCCCTTTAATGTGACTGGAATGTTAAAAAAACACGTAAACATGCTGTTTGTGTCATGCCTGGCGGAGCGTGCAGTGGCTGCAGTTTTACCGCAGATCGCTTGGCAAATATAAACAGACATCTCGGTGACAACACAAACAAGCATCTGAACTAATTAACGGCCATTGGTGGCGGCCATTAATGAGTCAGCCGCAGATAGTTTCTCTCATGCATAGCTAATAATCCAGCTGTTCGTATACGATTACCTGAGGTGCGCGAAAATAAAGAGAAAAGGACGGCAAACATTACACAGCTCGCTGTTTTTTAACACAGAGGACAATAAACTGTTCATCACTAGCTTGAAAGGGTTATGAGGACGCAGATTAGTGTTTGATTTATTATGAATAATGATTAAATTCACACACTGTTCAGAAGTTTAGGGTTGTTTTGAAAGACGTTTATTCAGCAAAGACACATTGAATTGCTCGAAAGACATTTTTTAAAGTTTAAAAAGTTTCTATTTTATATAAAAGCTGTTCTTTTAGAATTTCTATGCATTGACAAATCCTGCTGATGTAATTTGCAACATATATTATGCAGGAAAGCTGTTTTCAACATTGATTATAAGAAAGGTTTCTTGAGTTGCAAATCGGCATATGATTTATGAAGGATCATGTGACACTGAAGACTGCAGTAATGATTCTGAAAATTCAGCTTTGCATCACAGGAATAAATTACGTTGTAAAAATTGTTTTTTTAAATCAACTATAAAAATAACTAGGCCTATCATTTTAAAAACAGCTTATTGAGATTAACCGCTAATCAAAGAACCGGCTTTACTGACGAAATGCGCATGAATAAATCAATGATTAAATCGCCCAGCCCTAATTTAAATCCTTTTTGCCTCTGTTTTTTATTAAATGATGGAAATTAGTAATCAATATTACAGTATTAGTCAATGTGGTGCTGTAGTTCATTTCTGAAAAAATCAGTTCAGTGCGTTCACTGGATACTGTTAACAACTTAGATTGTTCTATAATCTTTCTAAAAAAATTCAGTTAAACCATACTTTTGTTACACTTGGACTAAAACTGGCTGACCATGCAAAACTGTTGTTATACAAACGGTATACGGCAAAATAAAAAAAAAAGGTTACTACACTTTTACTACAAATAGGCTAATATTTGTAGTAAAAGTGTAGTAACCTTTTTTTTTTTATTATTATTTTAACTAGTTTAAGGTTAACTAATTAGAAAAATAATAAAGTGCAGTAAACAAAACTAAAGTTTAACTGTTAGGTGTAGGTCATACGAACAAATTTATACGAACTAGCAACTCGTAAAATACGTACGATTTGGCAAACATTTGTAGGGATTAGCCACCTTGTAAAATGTTTGAATTGCTGTGAGACTGGGCTGCTCTTTTTAAAGACAATTTAACACTTCTTCTTTGAGTCTTGATTGGGGGGGGGGGTCTAAGAAACTCTCTTTTTTTATTGTATTTAGCCGTATCGAAAAATACCGTCTGTGACTGTGAACTATATGTTTGATTTATACTGTTGAACTACTGTATTTATAGGATAAGTCAGTCAAAGGCATTGGAAACATCGACGGTGGATGTTGCTGGAACGACATTTGAAATATTTTCATATTTATTCAAATCTAATCTATCCACGTCTTTCTTTACTGTCCAAATAAAGCTCTTTATGTTCATATTCCCAACAAAGTTTTTTTTAACTGGATGATATTCTGAATATCCCTTTACTGTAAAGCATTCACTGGATATGTTACAGCTAGCTACTAAGGCAAATGTGACACCGGAAGCGTCGCACATTCACATAACTAAATGGCCCCGCCCACTTTCACGTTAAACATGAGGTGGATTATAAAGAGTACATGATTAAAGAATTGTAATACTTATGGGGAACTTTCTCTTTAAGGTCTACTTGTCGTCGCGCAGGGCTTTCGACTTTTACGAAGTATTACAGAAAGTCATATGGGGTTTTCAGATAACTCCTCAATTAAAGACCTCAAGAATTCCCGCACGGTACGATAATTCAACAAGTTCACAACTTTAAGCACCTTACCAATGTGTCCGCCCGTGTGTGTGACTGAGAGTGTGTGTGTTTCCACGGAGAGGCGTAGCTCCTGTCTCGTACCTCCCGCTAAGACGGTATGACAAAGCATTTCATCATCTCACTGTCAAACCCAGGTTGTAGATTACCGCCACAGGTGGTGTAAACTTCCACAGAGTGGGAATAAGAACACGAGGATTATGGGAAAAAACGGAAATCTGGATTTGAATTGTAATACTTTCGACTCCATCAAGGCCAGTGAATTACTGAGAGACGGTCCCGCAGACACCTCCATAGAGAGATAGGAAAGTGCGTTAAATATTCATTTGAGCGTGTGCCAAAGAAACAAGCAACATATGCACAAAGTCTGTTATTTTGCTCTGTTCTTAGTGGTTTTAAAAATTAAACTGTGGAACAAAACAGTCTCTCGAGATATGTCTTTCAATCAGCAATTATTTTGGTCTCACTACATAGCCTAAGTGAATATCAACACAGATGGAAACAATGGCAAAGTTGTATTTATTGTGATGTTCATTTAGATAATACACGATCGGAGTGTGAGTAAGACCAAAAAAAATGTCTGAGCCATATTTCACCCCTAAAATATTAATATTAAAATAAATAAAAGATATATATATATATATATA
>JAUCMU010000047.1:4988066-5002285 GCA_032275025.1 Enteromius treurensis | reverse complement strand
ACATGCAAAAATTAAAAAAAATATTTATTTTATTTATGCTAAACTTATAAATACTACGCTGAAATATATATATATATATATATATATATATATTTATTTTTTATTTTTTTTTTTTTTTTTTTTTTTTTTACAAATTAAATGAAAAAGGTTTGTCTAGTGTTTCTTTATATAATTTAATTTCCCTGATGATAAAAACAGCATATGCTAGTTTTGGTTGGTTAAAGCTGGCCACATCGTGTTGGGAAAGCACCAGCATAAACCTGCAAAAGACCAGCTTAAACCAGCATATCAGCTTCAAAACCTACTTAACCAGCAAATGCTGTTTTTTCAGCAGGGTTATATAGCCCTTGAATGGTCTCCATTTCGTCATGAGCTAAACATGCTATATTTAAATATATAATATTCAACAAATTGCAGACAGTGCCCCAGCTCTTGGAAATGGGTCGTTATAATGTGACCTTTTTTGTTTATAGCTATAAAGTCTTATATGTTATACTTAATAGTTATACATTTTGTGCAAAATTGTTTCTTTTGTGTGTGTGAAAATGTTTTTGTGTGATTAATTCACATGACTGATTAATATCAAATTAGATGCATATGTAGAGGGAAAATATATACATAGGCTACATATATATATATATATATATATATATATATATAATTTGATTTGATCAGTCATGTGCATGAATCACAATTTATTTCAGTACACATGCTTCATTTTAAGAGAAGCTACAGAATTGTGGTTCTCTGGTTTATGCTTATTACATTAAGAAACATCAATAGAGATTAGTTTATGATATTTGTATTATGTACTTATTAATTATTAAACGCTTGTATCTTTATGATAAATCCCTTGTGCCTTTATGATATAGGCTATTTGAAGTCATTTAATAATAGAAATAGGATTTGAGAGGCTATCAGTGCTCATTTAACAGGAGTCAAAGGGTATTTTAGCTAATCAGCTTCACTTTGTTTTATAAAGCACCACCTCTTATTATTGTTTTAATAAACCTATATCTCAAGGTCTCTTTTAAATAAAGAGGAAGATCAGGCCATATATTTGCATTCTTACCTCCGTCGGTGTTGTTATTTAGCACGTTGAGATGTGATAACTACGCTGAGAAGGATGATGACAGCTTTCTAACATCTTTTTGTCAAGCTGTGATTCTCACTCCATGTGTTATAATTAAACCTGTTGGGGATTGTCCAGTTAAAGCTAGATACTCTCTCTAATCACATTCTTCTTGTTTAGAGGTCATTGAAAGATGATGAGCTTAATTCGATCTATTATTTGAACTTGACATGAGTCACAAGGTGAGATATTTTACTGATCAGCAACACATTGTTTTCTATGGTCTTGACCGATTAGCGGTTAGCAACTTGCGTTATCTCTCAAAGCAGCGGCAGCTCGCAGAGCCTCAACG
The DNA here is from genome assembly GCA_032275025.1 of Enteromius treurensis. Classification (NCBI taxonomy): domain Eukaryota; kingdom Metazoa; phylum Chordata; class Actinopteri; order Cypriniformes; family Cyprinidae; genus Enteromius; species Enteromius treurensis. The sequence goes on along the minus strand of JAUCMU010000047.1, from coordinate 5,000,861 downwards.
TTGCTTGGAGGAAACAAGAAAATGGTCCAAAAAAAAAACAACAACACACTAAGAGATGGATTGTTAATTGATTAAGATGTTAATTTTTCACCAAATATGGTAGCTCGGAGTGCAAAGCATTCATAGCACAAGCATTAAGCTAAATTCTTGTTAGTGGCGTTGGTGGTTTTTCTCATTTCTAACATGCTTTAAATATAAGAGTGTCTGCTAAATGAAAATATATCAATGTAAATGTTGTGAATTAGCTTATCTAAAGAAGTTAAATTGCTTCCCTGACCTTGTGTTTATTTATTTACGTCGTAAATAGCAGAAGCAACTCATTAGCATGAAATAAACCACTTCAGAGTGCTGCAAGAGCCATCAGCTTCATGCCAAGGTCCTGATCACCCTGTCAGGGTTTATTTTGCATTAATGATCAACTTAATGTACATTATTCCTGAACAAGCCATTCATTCAGAAAGATAGGCTAAATGAAGAAGTCCATGCTCTCTCTTCCCTTACGAAAACTGTTTTCCCACGAATAAAACCAAAAGGCATGTTTACTATGGTTAAACCATGCATCACAATTTAACCATGGTTTTGGTACACTAACCATGGCATTTGTAGTAAAACTGTGGTTAATGCTAATCAATATGTCAAAAGAAACATGGTTGCTATCCTTTTACTACAATGAGTTAAGAACAGGGAACAGCAGAGAAGAATGGAGTGCAGTTTTCTGGCCATAGATCTCAAGGATGGTGACACAGAGTAAATCATAAATCCCAGAAACCCACCATCTCAGACTATTCCCTTTTTTTTTTCTTTTCTCACTGGAGTTGGAGTACCTAGAAGGTACATGGTGGACTGTGGTCCAAAACTGCAGCAGTATTTACTATATATATTTTTTTCCTTGTAGAGATCTTCTCTGGAAACTCTTTTCTTTGAAAGGTGTCTACAGCCCTTAGAGCTGTCTGTCCCTGGGCTCCAATTAGTTGCCTTTAATGGTCAGCAAGGGCACTAGAGAGACCCTCATAAGATTCTCCAGTCGAGCAAGAGAAATGAAAGCATGAAGTGTGTCTCTCATCTGCGCCAGACTGACATATGTTGCTTTACCTTATTATATGGTCTCCCACTCAGTCCCTTCCATTCTCTGTCTGTCTTTTGTTCTGTTCAATGTTGTTCCTGGTTGTTCCTGTTACACAGTTGCTTTTAAACTCTATAACATTAAAGTGATTCAAAGAAAGTGACAACACCCAAACATTATAATTCATTAAATCATGTGTTGATACTTTCATTGTTCATTTAATGTTTCCTTCCATAATGATGCCACGTTCTGGGTTAGGATGTAGAAAGATAATCTGATAACCAACCACAGTATTACATATTACCCTTTGTTAGTTTAACTGGGAAGTAATATGGGTACATCTTCAAAACGTGTGAATTTAAAATTCTATGTACTATATTAAGACATAACGTATGATGGGAAACATGAAAATGCAATGCATAACTAGATGCTAATGCTCTTGGCATTACTGTTCAGTAGACCAGCATCTCACAGACATGATTTGCAATTGCCCTTAGCACTTGGATTATGCTTTATGGCATGGTTTCAAAATAGATTAGTTGCTTTTAAAGTGCAAATCTATGTGTAGGTGGACCGGGTGTCCTTTGTATGGTGACCTGTATTTAAGAGCACTCCAAAACCCGAGAGAGAAAACTGCCAGAAATTCTTTTCCGTTTTTGGTGGGGCTTTGAAAGTGTTCTAATTTGGGAATCTAATCACGCTCTTTCCAACAGAGTTTTAAAACAGGTGCTTAAAAGGTGTGCACAGAGCTTTATAATCTTGCTCCACGTGAAATTAGGCCTTTAAAATGCTAATTGGCACTCAACTTCATTCAACTGGAACTGGATCGTAAACCATGTCATATTGTCTATGTAAACCTGGAAATGCAAAACCATTCAATGAAAATATGAATTGTTTCATGCTCTGCTTGCTTCCAAGGAGGCGGGTATCCAGGAAACCTTCGCTATAAGCCAATGACTGACTTTTGCAACTTACCAGGAGCTTTCGCCTGCAAATTTAAGTGCCAAGCTAACTCTCGGAGGATTATAATGGCGTATCTTTGTTTTGCATCCCAGCAGGAACTCTTGAAGTTTAGAGGCGATGCTGTCAGGATAAACAGCAAACCTGTTGGAGCGTATGTTTGGGCCACGGGCAGCTTGAACTTTGGGAATGAAAGTGTTGTAATTTAGTCTTCAGAAAGAACTTAAAGGGTTAATCAAATTAGTGAAGTGCTGTCATGTGATTTCATCAGAATAATTATTATAGTCGATAATAATTTAGGTTCCAATAATGCAAGGACAAGTTCGATTTGATTGCTCTCAGATGCCACACTGGAAGCTTGCATTAAAACCTATTTTGGTTTTCATGCCTAATTAGTTCACTTCTATTCTTGTCAATTCTTAGACTTAGTACTTCTTTCCTTAAAAAAAAATGGAACAACAATCTCCAGTGGTGTGCTACTGACATCCAGTGGTGAATATTGAAACATATGAACTACTACTCAAGTCTAAGGAAACCATAGAATCTGGCAATGAAGAACCATGAAGCGAATAATTTTTCCACAACAGAGTCTAACTCTAACTAACCTGAATAAATAAACCTCAACCTTTAAAACCACTGCCTAAACTACCATGCAGATGTATGGTGAACTGATATAAAGATGTACCAAGTTATGTGTGTGAAAAACAGGAACACACCTGGGCTGTTCAGTCAGACAGGGCATTAGAGAGGAACAGGATGGCAAATAAGTACACAGTGCTAATGTCGAGTGCTTCATGCTAACATTAACTAAAGCAACTGGAGAAGACTGGAAAGGAACTGGTTTAAATACCATTTACATGGTTCGTGTGGGTGTTAAAACTTCTTGCAAAATAGATTTTCTTTTGGAAAACTTCAGAACACCAATGTTGAGTGTGTTACCACCCCGAAACACACTGCACAATGTTTGGCTGTTGCAGATGAAAAACTGGCATTGTTAAAAAATCGTAGCGATTTCACAATTGCTTTGGGACGGATGAACATCGTGCAGTTTATCTCAGGCTTAAAACCTTTTCCAAGAACTCTCTTCACAGTTATTTTCATGTCAAACAGGTGCTCTGAATTACATTCTGTCATATTAGAAACACTGCCCCCTATAGGCAGCAAAATCTAAACCATGCCTCTCTCCTTTTGGACCTGGGGTGACCCACAGCCCATGTGATACAAATTTTACAGGCAACGACAACAGTCTCTGTCTGTAAACTTTTCAGAGCTAAATTTAGCTCTGGGTCAAACAGAACAAGGTTGCTTAGCTGTTGCACACAATTTACAAACTTACAGAGACTTTATAAGCCATAGACATGATGAAATGACAAAAACAAAAGTCTTCTCAGGGAAAGATAGGTCAGATCACCGTCCTGGCTTCCTGTCGACCTGCACAAGGTCTCCCAACAGACCCGGTACCCAAATGTTATAGGCCAAAGGTGTAAAAAACACCAAAATCCCTGAACGTGTGTTGGTGCGTACTTATTTATATATCTTCAAACGTCCTCCTTCTTTGGGGCATGACAGGTGGCCACCCAGCTCCACCTGTCCATCCTTTTCCACAGCCACATGGTGGCGGACAAATCCAGAAAGGGATCAGTCATTCAAGAAATGGCATGCTGAAGTGCCACGGGGCCACGGAAGATCTCTGGATACCGGATCAGACGCAGCTGCCCCCCGGCTGCTATTTTCACTCAGCTTAAAGTACCATGGGCAGCCAGCATCTACGCCATGGACTACCCACAACTACCAGTGTGTCTCTGCACGCCATGAAGTCCACCGCGGGGGAACACGAGCATCTTCCACACGATACCCAGAGCTTGCCCTCCGACCCTGATGAGCTCGACAGTGGCAGCGAAAGCTCAGAGAAATCCACCGGAGCAGGAAGCCCCATGCGGGGCCACAGGGAGGCGGGGAGACGCAGAGGGGGTCGTAGACTTGCAGGAGTAAGCAAACAACGTCAGGCAGCTAATGCTCGGGAGCGAGACCGCACTCATAGTGTCAACACTGCCTTCACGGCTCTGCGTACCCTCATCCCAACGGAGCCAGCCGACAGGAAGTTGTCAAAAATCGAGACCCTGCGATTGGCATCAAGCTATATTTCACACTTGGCTAACGTGCTTCTGTTAGGGGAGGACTGTATGGACGGGCAACCTTGTCTGAAATATCACAACATCTTACAAAGCAACACCAACCTCAAAACTCCACCGGTTCGACCCATCTGCACCTTTTGCTTGAGCAACCAGAGGAAAATGGTGAGTCCTTCAAACTATAACTGCCACTTGTTGAGCTTAGTTTCCAGAAACTGAAAATTTGGTAAAGTAGTGGCATGCCAAATTCCTTATTATTTGCCAGAAATACCTAGCCTCTACTTTTTCCTGAGTTGTTCTCCTAGGTGTTCAATAATGCATGCCTACGTATCTCGCATAGAATTGTAAACGGATTGTTGTGCGGGTGTGAATTCTAACACCTTTCAATTATCATGTACTTCTGCAGCTTAGAGATGGGGAAAAGCACACAACTGCGTGACAGCAGAAGTTCTCCCGAATGACCACTGCTTCGTAGGAGCTCTCAACTTCTGAATGTTTACATGTAAAGAGACTTTGCCTTGCACAGAGACAAAACGTTTTATCTAACTTTTTCTTTAATCTCTTGAGGACAGACAAAACATGAAACGAGAAGAGAAACGAATCTGCACTTTTTCTGCATGCGTGTCCACTTTATCAACTGTGTTTTGGTTAATGTAACCCGAGAATATGTGTAAAGTTGCACCTGGTGGGAGGCTATTTCAGTATCAGATATAGTAAGCTACACCATCCCTCGCCTTAAAAACAGTCTAGTGTCTGCCTCTTCCACGTCACATGATGGTAATTGAAACCTTGTGGTTTGCAGTGGTCGCTGTCAGTACAACGGCGGGGGAAAAATCTCATCCCCTCCCTCTTGTCTCCACATCTACACCGGGACCACGATCCCAACATGGCTCTCAGGAGACTGTAAACAAGATTCTAACCTTAGCATGATAATTTGGGTTGGGCAAAGCATGCTAAATATTTATTAGAAAGTTCAAGTGGCAAATGCTAGCATGCTATAGGTGGAAATATTTTATAATGAGAACGTCTCACATGTTTTGGGAACTGGCGTTGGTCAAGGTGCGTGATCCCTAACACGAGCCATGGGTCATGACCCTGACCCCAAAAGTTTTAAAGCCTTGAGGTCATACTCTGAGAACACACATAGGTAACATAATGTTGTGTAGACTGATTAGTAGTGCACACCTTTGCAGACTCACGAAGAGGGTACATTAAGGTCAGTCTGTAAACAACAAAGGGCATGCTTGCGCTTCGGAATCATAAAACACCAAATTCAGTCTGGTAGATTTCATTAAACTTGGATAAAGGAAGGCCATCTGAGCAAGTTGCATTTCAAGACATGTATGTTGTTATTGACGTTAGAGTGCAATTATGCAATCATTTAACTCAATTATAGCTGTGCAATTGCATCTTCTAGAAATGCTTGCACAAAGCGATATTAATTCATGATATGCCAACATGGCTCTTTTTGTCCTCTAATTTGCACCAACTGGTACCAAAAATACGTATTAGACAGTGGTCTTTTGAAATATGAGTAGATGGAAGTTTCATCTTGAAATTTCATTTGGCTATTGCTAATTGTAGTTTAATTTCAGAAAGAGTTACAAACTGTCTTCCTCAAATTGGCACATCAACTAAGGTCTTTATCAGGGTTCCTCCAATCTTACCGTGGAGGTCCAATGCACTTTCTTAGCTCCAACCCTGATAAAAACCTGTCACCAACCTGTGATTTTCTAATGACACTGATTAGCATGCTCAGGTATGTTAATGATTAGGTTTAGAGCGAAACTCTGCAGTGCATTGTTACCTCCAGGGTAAGAAAATCCCGGATCTAAGATAAAGGTTGTGCAGCATGCGCCAAGCTCAAGCACACCACTAAAACATCATCTGCTGAACTTTTTTTTTTTTTATTGTTTACATTAACGGAATGAGTAGAAACGACAACTTTGAGCCCAACATGTACTGTGATTACAATATATTTCCAGATACTGTATCTGCGAGGTGAACGTTTAAAAGATAGAATTCTTTTGTAAGCACCAAGTTGTATGTAACTAAAATGTTTACCTGCGTGTCTTGCACAAATCAAAACTTCAGCTTACAGGTTTGTCTGAATCTGCAGACGGTGTGAAATGACTCTTCCTTGAATTAGTTATTTTTTCAAGACCGATGTGAAGGTGCAATGGAAGTACCACATCATGTACTGGAAATATTGCAATATGGCAAGGCTTTTGTAAATCTTTTGTAAATATTTGCACTTAACATTCAAATCAAAAAGGTCAAAATGCATTATACCTATAATATGGCCTACCTTTAAAACACTTTGAATACAAAGCCTTTCGTATTCTAATACTTGAATTGTCCGCTATTCGAAAAGTGGTCTTTTGCACATGCCAAACATCAAACAAGCTGCTATTTAATCAAGTGTTTTTGTACAAGTGTCTGTACTCATGACTTTCAAACCATTAAATTATTTTTGAAAAATGCTCTGAAGTAGTTGATCTTTGGTTTTGAGGTGCCCCCTAGTGGAAGTCACATTGCATGCAATTTTAAAATGGTGGACAAATCTGATTTTGCAAAAACAAACAGCATGTTAGATAGAAAACAAGTACACACAAAGCATACTTCTAGGTCTTTATTTCTTAAAAAAAGTCAATTAGTTATTCAGATTAAAGAAATCGGTGACAAATAAGATGGAGATACATCATTGAAGAGGTTGGGAGTCATTTAAGGGTCTTTACAGGGTGATCAGCAATTTCTTTTCAGCGCTGTACAGTTTCATAGGCAGGGAACAGGACACTGATGGATGTTATGGGAGAAGGACTTAACCCTTTGGCAATAACATCACAATGAGACAAGGTGACCATTCCCTCCCCCGCCCCCCCCCGGGTTTGTGGACACTGATCATGACAGGGCATGAAGGCATCAATACCATATAGAAAAGGGCATCTTAAAAGCAAACAAGGCAGCCTGATCTAATTCAACGGAATGTCAATTCATAAAGGAATCACTATAACAATAATTTAAGATGTCCAAACCGTGTCAACACTTAAAAGTTCCTTGAGCGAGTAAATAAATTACAAAGGCTGACCACAACTTTTGTGCTATTTTAAGTGTAAACCTTAATATTAGAAAAATCTGTTAAAATTAACCATTTGTTATAAAGCCCTTAAATGACATCTAAATGTTATGGTTTGAAAAACAGGAGGTAGAATCAAAAAAAAAAAAAAAAAAAAAAAAAAAAAAAAAAACCAAAAAAGATAAGATTTTTTTTTTTTGAAAGACTAGCACTTCTGTAACAAAACATTCTGCTGACATGTTTTAGTCTCCCTCCTCTTCCTCAGATTCAGACTCTGAAAAACAATGAAACTCCAATTAAAATGGTTTCTGTAAACAAGAAATGAACGCATTTAAAAAAAATAAAATAAACATCCTTACCCTCTTCAGCGTTCTTCAACCATTCTACAAACTTCTTCATCTGCTCGAGGAAGACGCTCTTTCCTTTGGCCACGTGGCCTTCTGTGTACCACTTCAAAATGACCTCTTCACTCAAAACATCAGCTACGAGAGAGAGAGAGAGAAAAAACAAAAACCATCTTCAGTCTTTAACTGAACATTAAGCACTGCACAGGCCAGGTAACATTTACTACAAAACAACAGTGAGGCAAGCCTTTGGGCTTAGATGCACAGTTTTGAGAAGACCGGCTATTGAAGACACACCTTTGTAAAGAAGCACCACAATCTTCTGGAAGGCCTTCATGAAGTGGATATTGTCGTAGCAGTACTCCTGGATCTTCAGCAGGAGGGTGAGCTCAGACAGGCCCTGGGAGGTGAAGGCCTTCAGCAGTGGGCTGTATTGCTGCATAGAGAGTAAGATTTACCTCCAGCAAACTGACAAAGTAAGGAACGCAGATGACTAAATGTTCCAGAAGCATCATCGATACCTTCAAGTGTTTGATGGCTTGCTCTGTGACGAGCTCCTCCTTCTTATTCCACTCGACGGTGCTCATGACACTGGTCCACACGATGCCGATCATTGTCTGCTCGGAGATGCCGGTTTTCTTCATCTCTTCACGAACATAAGCAATGATCTGTGGGGAAAAAAATATAATAAAAATAAAAGATTTGTCAAATACAGGCATAATAAACTTTCAAAGCCAAAATACACTTCAGTTCTAAATTTAAAGTAATTTTTTGTGCCCTCACATCTTTGAGGGTCTCGCCACGGGACATCTGCTCTTGCAGTTCTTTTTGAAGTTCTTTGCGAGCTCCAATGGACTGCTGGTTGCGAGCGAAGTCTGAGAGCTCTTTCAGCCCAGCGTCGGTGAAATATTTTGAGAAGTGTTCGCAGCTACGCTTGTTGGCAGGAAACAGCTCCTGTTTTGGGCAAAAGAAGAACTGGTCACATCAACATTTAAAAAAAAAAAAAAAAAAAAAAAAAAAAAAAAGCTGTAATTAATGTGGCATGAGGGAAGTTCAACATTAATTCAGGCCGATTTGTACAATTTCGATTTTTTTAAATTAGATTATACTTGTGTAATCTACGCTTTTGCTTTATTTTTGCAGTTTAGGTTTAGTAATTTGAGTAGTTCCACTTTAACACCATGTCAGCAACAGTGGCTATATTCATAGCTCTACTTAAATATCTGCTTAATTTTAGCTACAAGACAAGCTTAATTTTTACCCCCAAATAATAGTCTTTTTTTTTTTTTTTTTTTACTTTATCATCATTAGTTGAATTTAACACTTTTAAACTTTTTTTGCATTTAATTAATCAATCATGACCTATTGATAATGGTAACACTTTGTTTACAGACTATTTTACAAAACATTCAAGGAGCCTGTTCCATAAAACAAGTTTACCAAGTAAGCCAGGCTTATGGTAATTTTAATACAAACTAACTGGCAATAAGTCAGACTAAATGAAATAAGCCTGGCTTATACTCGGAACAGGCCCCTGGTCATGTTTCACTATAAACATGCATACACGCATATTATAGATGTTATTATATCTGCATTTTATGTTAATCAATTTATTTATTCATTTCTTTCCACTCAATTATTTGGGTTTAGGTTATTTTGATTATTTACATATAACCCTGGTATATTTCACACACTAAACCTTCACCATTTACATAAACTTGCATAGCGTATTACTCCCAACTAAGCTACATTTTTAATGCTTTTAAGATTTGTAGTGCTTCATCTCAAGCGGAGGCTGCAGTATGATATTTACCATCAGCCTGTTGTCCATGCCAACTTTACGCAGGCTACCAGCAACTGAGTTGATGTCTTTTTCGTTGATCCAAGATTTGAACAGTTTCACAGCGAAGGCAGCAGACACACCTGCAATAAAAGACAGACGTCAAGTCAGTCACAACGTCTTCACTCGTCTCAAGACTAGCAGCAGCATTTCCATTAAACAGGTCTGCCATTACCTTCCTTGACCAAGTTCTCATTATAGAGGCTGTTCAGGATGGAGGCTGATATATTGCCATTGGCCAGCAGGATTCCGGTAAGCATGGCCAATTTATTCCTCTCTGACTCTGTGAACCCTTTTAAAAACAGCAGCAGCTGTGAAAGGGAGGAAGAAAAAAAGAAAGGGATGACACCATGGGACTTTCCAGATACACAACGACACAAGAGTTTGACTAACAAATATGGTTTAATCCTTAGCTCTACAGATTTGCTCACCTTCTTGATCTCTTCTTCAAACCCTTTCTCCAGGTACTTGTAACGCCTGATCAGCTTGTTAAAAACCTACGGCACAACATGAACATGTTTAGACATGCGAATAGGAAGACAGCAAGTACAAATTGCCCCCGTTACGGTGATATTAACTTAGTACAAGCTCTAAAATGAGACCATTTGCTGGTCAGGTAGCATATATTTAGAAATACCTGAGCGTAAGCCTGCATGGTCTCCAGGTCTTCACTTGCCGTGAAGAGGCAGTACTCCGTACGGGTCAGGTCATCAGATAGAGTCCCTCCTGGGGCTATTAAAATACAAGTAAAAAAAAAAAAAAAAAAAAAAATTGATTAGCGTTAGTACATATGCATTTCATATACAAATACGAGTTTAAATAAATAAATAAATAAATAAATAAATAAATAAATAAATAAATAAATAAATAAATATATATACATACATACACATGGTGTGTAACGGTTCACAAAAATCATGGTACGGTACGATGCAGTGGTGTCACGGTTCGGTACGATTTCGATACAGCAAAAATATAAAAAATAATTTCTTTATTTTCAAATTTTTATTATAACTAACATAAAAGTATGTTCACATGCCGTGCAGTTTAAAATCCGAAATTATTTTGTAACTGACAGCGCTTTGTGGCGTAGTGCTGCGTCTGAGACTAAATCTACTCCTTGTCAGAGGTAGGTGTAAAGTAAAAATTAATGATTTGCTCCGACATTATTCATTTTTAGGATTTATGTCTGTTCATTAATTACAGCAGACTTGTTGGCTCCATCTCCAAAACCATTATTTTTCAATAAAAAAAAATAAAAATAAAAATAAAAAAAAAATAAAAAAAACTCTTGCTCTCATTGATATGAACAGTACAGATACAGACGTCGCTGCTGCCTTGAGCGTTTTGACAAGAGACTAGGCTTTAGGAGCTAATCAAAGCTAATGATTGCAGTTCCATACATCTTCCTAAACTATTTTAAACGTTAAAGCGATAAGTGATGCAATACAAAAATAAAAGGATAAGATGCTGTCTATAGGCGGACATTAATCTGCACGCAAAGAAAACTAAAATAGTCCAGTTTTGGGTTTAATGCCAAAATTATTATATTTCGTTTTGTTTTTTTATTAAGATAATTTAGAAAAATGTTTGGAGTTTGTTAAACATAAGTTTTCATTTTATAAAGTAGGCTAACGACCAAGCGGCCATCAGATCATAAACTATGTTTGATCACTTGAGCCTTCTCAAACCATCACGACTTGTCTAAAATAAAACTAATCCCATATAGATATACCTACTAAAAATAGTTAAAGTGCATAAGAGTGTTTAGATGTTAATAATGCGCTATAATAATAAATGTGGGATAAGTCTGTGCGGAGAGGCTGAAGTGCGCTGAGCAGGACACGGAGGTAAAAGCGCAATCACTTTCATTTTTTCCAGAAACAAAATAGCCTACGCCGTTATTTAAATGTCAATCATGAACTGTAAAGAGTCTACTTTTATTTGTGTTTAGTGACAAGATCAACAAAACGTTGTGATTTTATAGGCTAAAATATATATATTTTTCTTAGCCTGCCACCTTCATTTTTGATGTTTATTTGAAGAAATCTGTCATGGAACGTATAGGGAGACTTCAGATGGAAAAACAGGCTTGTTAGAAATTGTATCAATGAAATCATGGCGCGGTGGCTTCACTTGTGGAAGCGCGAGCTCGTCTCAGCGCGAGCTGTACCCATATCTGCGAGAGAACGAGTCAACGAGGACGAGCATAGTCTACGCCGGGCATAGCTGCGCGTGATCGTAGTTTTAGTTTTTGCAACAGGTGTAAATATTTATCGTAAAGCTAGACATTGCAAAGTCCAGCATAGAGCTTACGCCCAGCTTTTTTATGTCTAGCTGGTGCAACCTGAATGCCGCGGGGATAGTTTGTAATGTGTTTCTAGTTCTCGTTTGTTTGGGGGTGGAAGGGGCGGACAACTCGTAGCCTGTCCCGTCGTTTGCACTGCCTTGTTGAGCTTAGCACTGAAAACATTATATTTTACACACTTAATTTTTTTTTCTGAATCTTTCGGTTCGAAAGCCTCGTACCGAACGGTTCAATACGAATACGCGTATTGTTACACCCCTAGTGTACATATATAAGTGCACACATGTACATATATGCACCTATATGTTTACCTATATATTAGTAAAATTACTAAAATCCATAGCTGCTAGACAACAAAAATAAAATAAATTTAGTTTTTTTTTTATTATCTTAACAACAATTACAAAGTAAAAGAACAAAAATATAGTACAAGAACAAAAATAAGACAAAAAAAGAATCAGGAAGAAAAAAAAATATATTTTGAGGATCTTCTCAGCTCCTTGAGCTTTAAATTGATAGATGTGCCTATCTGCCCTCGGGTGGCTGCCGGCCACTTCTTCAATGTTGCATCTAGAGAAGACAAAAATTATAAGACAGTATAATAACAATAATAATAATAATAATAATAATATAGTGCTTCATCAGGAACCCCAAAGTGCTTACAGTACAGCTGCGATTGGACAAATATTTTGGATAAAGGGCTAATAATAATAAAAAAAAAAGCGTCATGTAAACACATCAATTGGAAAATTTTGGACACAAGTGAGGGCCAAAATACAATGGGCCCCTCTATCCTCACCCTCAATCCATTCAAGTAGGACATAGCGGAATTTGAATCTGGAAGTGACTTGAAATAGGAAAAAAAGACTTTATTTACACAATAAAAAAAACGACAAACCATTTTGTTATACATTTCTTTCTCACTATTTTTATACAAGAAAGAATTGACCTTTTAAATGTTTCAGTAAAATGTGTAGACATCATAGCTTTTCATCTGTCACGCCCCCCAGGCATTCCATGTCCGTGTGATCTGTGTTTTTGTTTTCATTCAGTCTCCCTCGTGTTCTCCTGT
>JAUCMU010000047.1:4949156-4978683 GCA_032275025.1 Enteromius treurensis | reverse complement strand
GCGTGTGATGTTGGAGCGTTGTGTGGAGATAACCGGAATGTATTGAAAACACATGATAGAGTAGAAAAAAGAGGAAAGTTAAAGGAGTACCTAAGTGCGTCGTTGTCATTGCTCGGTTAAAGTCGCGCAGGAAAAAGTCGCGCAGGAAAAAGTCGAAGGTCTTTACTCTCGTCGGTCTTCATGCGAGGAGGCTGAACGCTTCCGCTGACGCTTCCGCGACAGCTCGCTGATACTCAAAATATACACTGCTAGAAGCTGGACACGCCTTCTGAACTAAGGCCATTCTCTAAGCAAATAGCCCGAATCGAAACTAGAAGCGAGATGCTTCACACTTAAGTTACAGCCAAGTATCAGCACAACTAACTTCAATACTCTAATCAAATGTGCTAATTACAACGAAAAACAACACGACAAATAGGCAGGAAACAAAAACAACACTTTCTAGCACTGTGCAATATTATAACACTACCTTATGAATATACTGTATTAAATATCACTTACGTGCAGCCGCTGTTGCACGCTCCGCAAACTAAGTGCTTCTCCCAAAGTGTTGTTAAGTGTCAAGCGAGACTCAGAAAGCCAGATGGCAATTTTTGCCATTGCTGCTGTTAATTTAGTTGCCACACCATGTCTGTCTTTTCCATGTGCCAAGATGACCGTGTCATCTGCTTACATTTGGATGTCAGCTTCAGGACATACTAGCGGTAGATCATTAACATATAAGCTAAATAACAAAGGGCCTAAAACTGAGCCTTGTGGGACACCAACAGAACAATTACTAAATGATGACATTTTGTTCCCAACTCTGGTGCATTGCCTTCTCGTAGTGAGATAGGACTCCATCCATTTCATAGCATCATCAGAAAGATTTAAATTTGACAACTTAAGAGTGGAGAACTTTTCAGATCCAGTAAAATAGCTCTTACAGCACTCCCACTATCTAGTTTTGATGAGATTTTTTCAACAAAATAGCAGGTAGCCATTTTAGTCGAATATTTTTTCCTTAAACCAAATTGCATTGGATGAAGTGTTTGTTCAGAATTTAAAAAGTCGGTTCACTGCTCAGTTACCACTACAATCTTTGATACCACCGGCAGAATGCTGATGGGCCTATAATTGGCTACATCAGTTGGTTCCCCTGCTTTAAAAATAGGAACTACAACTGCATTCTTCCATACAGTTGGAAAAATGTATTGTTTTATTGATAAATTAACTAGATGTGTAACGGGGGTGCTGAGGGAGTTACTATTATTTTTTTATTATTATTATTATTTAAATATATCTTTTGCTTTTGAGGACTTCAAGGTGCTTAATATCTTACAAATTTTATTTTCCGAAACTTCATTTATCTCAAAAACGGTCTTGTTAAAGTCTGGGTTATAATCCTTAAAATCTTTATGAATAGTTAAATTCTGATGTCCCATTAACCCACAGTACAACAGTGGTTTCCAAACCTGTCGTACAAGCACCCCTGCCCTGCACATTTTGTATGCCTCTCTTGTCAGACACACCCACTTCAGGTCTTGCAGCCTCTACTAGTGAGCTGATGAGTTGAATCAGGTGTGTCTGATAAGGGAGACATGCTAAATGTACAGGGCAGGGATGCTTGTAGGACAAGTTTGAAAATCACTGACCTACACTGTTAGAATATTAAGCATAATCTAACCAACAAATAGCATTACAATACTGTAATTGCAATCATTTTTACAACAATTTATTTTTATATTATATATTTTGTAAAACTTGCCCCACCTACTTTGAATATTTACACAGCGGATCACAGATTGTCACAGAATCACAAATGTAACCCTAACATGAGAGTAACAACAACAGTATAACTTGTATCCACTGACATTCTCTTGAGAAAATGAGAATTCCTAAATGCATAAAAGCAGAATGCTATCCATTTGAACCACGCTGAATAGACAATTATATGGGACAGCACAGCAAGAGCTCAGTGTGCTTACTCATGACTGATTATTGCATAGGTCTTCAACCCTATTTCTGGGGACCCACTGAATTTAGCTACAATCCTAATCAAATAAACCTGACGCAGTCAGTCAAGTTCCTCAAGATTGCTTGAGGAAAATACACAAGCAGGTGTTCTGAAGCAGGTTGGAAATAAACTTTGCAGGAGCAGGGTTGAAGACTTCTGGTTAGTGTCACAATTAATATTGATGAAAAAAAAACTATTAGCATATTTTAAAATGTCATTTTAGTGTACCTTTTGACTTTTAGAAGGTGGCAGAGTCACAATTGTCATTGATTACGATCCAGTAAAAGTTACCTTTG
The DNA here is from genome assembly GCA_032275025.1 of Enteromius treurensis. Lineage (NCBI taxonomy): Eukaryota > Metazoa > Chordata > Actinopteri > Cypriniformes > Cyprinidae > Enteromius > Enteromius treurensis. The sequence continues at coordinate 4,976,391 of JAUCMU010000047.1, read as the reverse complement.
ACCAGCTGGTAAAAGGTAATAGGAAAAATGTTTTAGGAAAGTATAAAAGTCAGTTCTGAGAAAAGCCCTAGCATATTTTGGATCTGTACTTTATGTGATGCAACAAGATTTGTGTAATTTAAATGTGACTTACTTGTAGTATTTCTCGGAGCCTGTGTATCTAAACTCATTTTAAGATGATTGTTTTTGGATTGATCCTAGAATTCCTCAGAATTGCGCCAGGAACTACAATCTTTTGTCCTGTGATCCAGATAAAGACCAGGTCAGGTGTAGATATGGAGTTTTCTCTGCAAATGAGTGTGGAATGTGTAACCAACATTCTGCATTCAGTTTGGACCAGGTGAGGAATAATGTACAGTCTTGTATATTGCCATGGATAACAGTGAAATATACAGTTAAAATCCTCTGGGGTTCTTCCGTCAGTACTGACCCGGAATTTGTAGCTTCATCAGAATGGTACAAAACTTAGTGACTTTTATGGTACTTGGTATATGCACACACATAAAAATTGGGGACATTATTTGAAAAGTCTAAGTGGTCGTAAAAAAAATAGTCACACTCGAGGCCTTCGGTCAGAAATGACCGGCCATAGGAAATTAATTGGAAATTGGCAAAAATATGAAAATACTGAGTTTTTTTGTGCATACAATCTACAAATCAGCCACAATCCAGAAAAAAAGCACACAGTAGTGAAGGGGTGACTCTCTAAAACATCAGTAGTGCAAAACACTACAATACACTCACTTACGTCACTTACATGACGTATGTGTCATCTCAAACAGGACAATTAAAGCTTTACAAACTTGTAATATTATTGTACTAAACCATTGTAATAATTTTACAGCCACATGCATTTCACAATTTCTGATATCTGAGACAGAGTCTCAAATCTGAGACTATTTTTAATGCAGATTGGGTGCATATTTATTTTTTTGTTGTTGTTGTTTTTTATCAGTGAAGATCGTTTATCTGTTTTTCACAGCACTCTTTTTGCCAGGCCTGTAGGCGTTACGTGCATATCAAAGGCTGCTGTTTTCACCCATAGCTGTTTGTGTCACATCCTGGGACTCCACTTCTTCCCAGACAGATATCTCCTCCTGACCTGTCAATCAAACCCACACACAATACTGTTGATTCTATCAGTTCCGACAGTGGACTGGCTGGTCGAGGGGACCTTGAATGTGGCCAAGGTTAGAATTCTGACATTGACTTTTCACAAGCAATTTCCCCCATTGCAGAAAGGGCACCTTTTCCTTTCATTCTCTGGAGGACTGGCAGGTTATAGAAGATCTTTAAAGGGGCCTGAACGTGCTTTCAACTTACTCACACAAAGATACACACACATTTCATATGGTCGCAAACAATAGTATTTCTGTCATCCAAGACTCATTTGAAAAAAAAAATGTGCTTGTGGTGAATTTCTGCAAAAATGTATTAGATTGCTTCTTGCACACAAATGTTTAGTGAGTGTTTAGTTTTGAAATTGAATGAAAACTGAAGTGAATTGTACGCATAGGTATGTTTTCGGATTGTTTCAAGAGGCACATTTTCCCAATGTGCCTGTGTTGATTTTTGTGTGCTAAAGCACAAAAAATATTAATCTACCAATTAAACTTTTGTCTAAAATCTGTTTCCATTTACATAACTGAGAATGATTATATTATTTTTAATGAACAGCATATTTGGCAACATTTTTGGTAATGACTGGTGGGCCGCAGGCCTATTCTAAGAGGGCCTTAAACAGCTGGGAAATATAGTAATAATCATTCATAGTTAGTATAACAAAATAAATTGTTTATAACTTTTAAAAAGTATAGCCAAAATGCTTGTAATATCTGTTGTTTCCATAAAATGCTGTCCAATCAAATTTAATGGCTCTTCTGTGATACTAAGTTATGAAGTTTAACACAATATTAATAGACAACACACTCAATTTGTATGCCAATTTGCAAAGTTTTTTCACATAATGTTGATGTAACAATGAATTTTTAAATTCTCATTCATACTGTCCGTTATTAAGTGTGTTGGGTTCCCATTTGACATCAAGTGTAAGATCTGAACCAAAACTAAGTTTTGTTACTCACTCTATCACATCCCAAAGTCTCCCCAGAATTCAAGCACAATTACTTTAAGATTTACTTTAAGAAACTACACTGTAAATCAGCAGTGTTCCTGGAGGGGCTCAGCCCTGCAGAGTTTAGTTCCAACCCTGCTCCAACACACATGTAGTTTTTAAATAAGCCGCAGTGACTTAATTGGCTGGATCAGGTGCGCTAATTAGGGTTGCATCTAAACTGAGCAGGGCTGTGGCCCTCCAGCAATTGAGTTGACACCCCTGCTCTAAATCTTGAATCACTGGCCACCAGTGGTAGACAAGGCAGATTTCTTAATAAATGCAGTTATGTCATCATGAGAAGATGATAATGCGTATGAAATACTAATTATAGTATTATAAAGTCCCAGAATGACATTTTATCTAGAGGCTGAATGCTAATTTGATTCCCATTCAAAAACAGAGGCTGTGTGTCAGGAATAACTCTTGTTCTTTGCGACTGCATAATGTGAGGGGTACACTCTTGTTTCATTTTAATGCAGAGCCCAGTCTGTGAAAATGGGTCTTGAATGGAAATGCGAGCATGACTAATCATCATCAGATTTGGATCTCTGCAGATATTAGCACTCGCTTTCACAGATGAAAGTCTACATACATTAGTTAGAGAAGTCAGAAATGTTCTGCTTCATGAAACAGCATTACTATTTTGTCTTTGTCATTTTTTGTTAAATGGACAGTTTTTCAACGCCATTTACATTTTAATGTGTTATCTTGACATCAAGGCATTATCTTGACATCAACATTCTAACCCTTATATAGAATATTTGAAGTCAGAAAATGCCTGTTTTTTATTTTATTTTTATTTATTTTTTCATGTTTCTGTGAGTCTGAGATGTCGATGACATAATGTCTTGCTTTGGGTTGCATGTGTCTTGCTCTGACTTGACTGACAGACAGCTTGCATGTTAACCTTATTTCCTTATTTATTGCTCAATGGTGAGAAAAAATAAAATCACATTTTTTTTTTTTTTTACTTTTGGGTAACACTTTACATTAAGGTTCCCTTTATAAAAGGTTCATAAAGATGTTCATAATTGGCTAATTAATAATTTACAAATGCATTCTGAATCTAAATCACTGATAAACAGTGAAAAAGATATAACTGTAATAATAAATGGTATCAGCAATTGAAAAAGTTGTAGATAAACATTTCAATTAATACTTGCATTACTGTACTTAGTAATTATTTGCGAAATTTACTAGCTGTTTGCAGTGAAAATTGTCTTGAAGTAACTCTTGCACTATTTCTGTGCAGCACTGTTCCTTTGTGAAAACTTTGGCGTTTTTATCTTCTTCAGAGGACAGTGGATGACTTAACAAAAGGACCTAGGCTGGCACAATAATGACAAGAACAAGATAGTATGCAAATTCTGGCCAACATCCATGATTAAAAACAAGTGTGCTACAGAATAGCACCCAGAGTTGTGTTGAATTAAGACAAATAAAGGTAAGAACACTTGCAGAATTACCTGAGCTCCAGAGAACAGCTGCTGTGCAGGCCCAATGCTTTGTAATCAACTTAATACATTTTTATTAAACAACAAAAAAAAGTTTTTTTCATCATACATCCTGTATCATTTCTGAGTATTCCTTCCATCTGCCTCGCCCGCACCGAGGAGGAGACTTTGCGTTTCTCGTCACCTTCTTCAGCTTCGCATTTTGAGGAGCCTATGCAACTGGGACGTTTTCAAATTTCCCCAGAGGAACATCAGCGTCGCAGACAGGGGGCCCCTGCGCGGTCGTCTATATTCTGCGCTGGAGACCTATTTGGCTGAAGCGCTTGGCGCTGGTACTATCGCTCCGTCTACGTCTCCTGCTGGCGCTGGGTTGTTCTTTGTTAAGAAGAAGGATGGATCTTTGCGTCCTTGTATAGATTATCGAGGCTTGAATGACATCACTGTGAAGAACAGGTATCCCTTTCCCTAGATGTCATCCGCCTACGAGATCTTACAGGGCGCAAAGATTTTCACTAAACTGGACCTACGTAACGCCTACCATCTAGTTCGCATAAAACAGGGAGATGAATGGAAGACCGCCTTTAACACCCCTCTCGGTCACTTTGAATATCGTGTTCTTCCGTTCGATCTGGTCAACGCTCCAGCTGTTTTTCAGGCCCTCGTTAATGACATCCTTCGCGACATGCTCAATATTTTCGTCTTCGTCTACCTGGACGATATTCTGATCTTCTCTAAATCCCTTCCTGATCATGTCCAGCACGTCCGCCGGGTGCTACGGAGATTATTAGAGAACCGTTTATCCGTCAAGGCTGAGAAATGCGCTTTTCACTTCGAGTCAGTCTCCTTTTTGGGATCGATCATTTCTGCCCAGGGCATAAGTGTGGATCCCACAAAGGTGTGCGCGGTTCTCGAATGGCCTGTTCCCGATTCCTGCCTGGCCCGTTCAGCGTTTTCTGGGCTTTGCAAATTTTTATAGGCGATTTATTCGCAATTTAAGCCAGATCGCTGCCCCGCTCTCCACGCTTACGTCAACCAAAGTGGGCTTTGTCTGGTCCAGGTCCGCTATGGACGCGTTTGAGCGGCTTAAGAAGGAATTCACCTCTGCTCCCATCCTTTCCACCCCAGATCCATCCAGGCCTTTCGTGGTAGAGGTGGATGCATCTGAGGTGGGTGTGGGGGCTATTCTTTCTCAACGCTCTCCTAGTGACGATCTTTTACATCCCTGCGCTTTCTTTTCCCATCGGTTATCGCCCGCGGAGCGCAATTACGATGTCAGGAACCGCAAGCTTCTGGCGGTGCGTCTCGCGTTAGGCGAGTGTGCCAGTCATCCTTTTATTGTTTGGACGGATCACCGTAATTTGACCTATTTGGGGTCGGCTAAGCATTGTTTTTCGGACGTTTTGATTTCACCATTTCCTACCGCCCGGGCCATAAGAATATTAAACCGGACGCTTTGTCCCGTCAGTTCGGCTCCTCAGAGAACAGCTCCTCTCCTGACACCATTCTGCCCAAGGGGCGCGTACTAGGAGCTGTGGTCTGGGGAATCGAACAACGTGTTAGGAGGGCTCTCTCGCACGTCACTATACCTTCTGCCTGCCCCGCTCACCGTCTAATTTAGACAGTTTTCCATTCTACAGATATCAACAAATGACTGTAATGAAAAGTCAACTGAAGAACATCCACAGTGTAAGGGTAAATATCTAAAGAACCAACATCTGAAGGACCAAAAAACAAGCAAACCAATAATAACATTTAGTAATGCAAACATTTAGTAATGCTCAAAGTTCTGTGGACCCTCCTTGTATGCTACAGCTTTAGGACACCAAGAAAACAAAAACTACAGCATGTCTGCTTTACTGTTGAAACCAATAAATAATGTGAACTTAGGCTATTGTCTGTTTCTGCAAGGATTTGGACTAACAAAGATTAGATTTTCCTCCCTTTAGTTAAACACATTAGTGTCTGGACACTAAGAACCTACCAATAATCCTCCAGAAGACCCACCTACTCAGGTGAATATAAAGTCCAGGTCTAACAGCACAGAGACACCAAAGCTCAGCACAAGAGCATCCTGAACATCTCTACACACTGAGACGACATGGACACAAGAGCCTCCCTCTCCATTCTTCTGCTGCTGTTTGGTGTCTCACAGGCATCTCCTCTCATGGTAAGATCCTGTTTTGTCTCTCCCTAAAATTATTAATGTTCCTTAAATGATTCGCTTCAGACATCTCTGTTTTTGCCTCTAGGTAAAAAGGCTTGAAGGAGTGTTTGTGTCAGAGCCTGAAACAGTGGACATCACTACAAGAATTTTGGAGACCAACAATGGTCAGGAATCTTGAACAATTCTCTAAAGTCAGCAGTGGGTCACATGTGTTCAGAGTTTATATATTTTCTGTATTATTTCATCAGTGTGTTTCTCTCTCCATACAGCATCTTCTGAAGTCCTTATTGAAGGAGATCTGTTGCTTACACACACAATCTAATGCAGTTAATATGTCTGTAGGTGAAAAATGTAATAAGGTGGTGGTCTTTCTGATGATGTGAAGAAATATTTAATTAAACATTTAACAAATGATAACCTGTTTTTACATCTAATAAGTTCTTCTGAGAGCAGAGAGCATGAGTGAAATGAGTGAAGAAATGTATCTCGTAAGCAATAACAATGGAGGAAAAATTCACTGCATGCATGACTTCTTCACACATTCCTCTATTTAACCATGAAAGGCAAGGCAAACCCTTTAACATGTGATCAGTCAGTCAGTTACTCATTCAGCTGATGGTCAGTAAACCAGGAGCATCTCCAGCAGCAGAGCACTGTGATCCTTTTCAACTCATCATGTCATCTGTATTTGTGAACAGTGAGCTTATCTTTTTCATTAACGGCAAGAAGGTAAGTTTACGTTACAGATATTGGTTTTAAATTATGTTGTAAATGATCCGTAATTTGTGATTTGATGATCATCATACTTAGCCTGCTCAAAATAGTAGTCTTTTTAACTTTTCACTGTTTTTAACGTTTTTGGTCCTCAATATTATTGACGTACAAATTTGAGTAAGATATTGCTTTAGTTCATACAGAAAACTTGAGTTGCTAATATTTAGTAAAGCTGTTTTCTAAAGGGACCAATTCTCACTATTAACTAAACTGGTTAACATTTAAAGTGATCAAAATTTTTATCAAAGTTGTTTTAAAACCGAAAAAAACAAAAGGCGTTCTTGTCTTAGGACAACTTTGATTAACTTTTTTTGATCCGCTTCAAATGCTGACTATAATAGTTGTTTTACTAGTTCGCACTTCCTCATGAATAGTGATAAAATAGCATGTTTGCCGTAATTATTTACTATTTATAGTGGCAAGGTGAGGATTGGATTGGCTTACAATGGAAGCGGGGTTGATTCGTAAGTGGTGCCAGCTGTGTCTAATATTCGTCAGCCCTTCCTCCAGAAATTTGTTTGAAAACTTATTTTATTTTATTATGTCTCTTGTCTACATCTATAAAGGGGAATATAAAAGTGTTTGATTAGAGTTTCTAGACTTCTCAGAATGAAAGTATGCAACCAAACTAGGAAATTTGCATGACTAAACATGCGTGACAGGATCATGGCACATGACAGTCAGCGGGCTACCAAACAAAACTCTTTTTTTCCCCCACGTGTGATGCCATGAAAATGATTTCGTACGCTTCAAACAGTCCATCATGTGTTTCTTTGCACTTTAACTTTGATTGATGTTAGTATATGCTAACATTTTCCAAATTTCTCCAGAATTCCACTAAAAACTAGCAACATAAAATGTATATTAATTAACAGAATTAATTTACTGATGTCTATGTGCATAATAGATATTTTGGGGTCCAGTCCTGTCACACAGCACATATACCAGATCTTCTTTGGCTTAATAGTTACCCCAAGATTTGATCAAAGGTAGTCAGTATATGTTTTTGTTGTTTTTATGTAAAGATAGTAGAGAAGAATGCTGATCCAGAAGAGATGTTATTGGCTTACCTGCGAAGGAAAGGTATGGCAATTTTTAAATGTTTACAATATAATGGTGTAGATATTTAGCTAACTATAAACTTATATATATTTACAACATTTATTTAAATGTATTTAAGGTATGTGGAGCCCCTAAAGAAAAAATAATTGGCATTTGCGGGCAAAGCTTTTTTTATTTGTGTCAAAATGAGTAGTACGGTGACCGGGAGGGGACGTCTTCGGTTCACTTATTTTGTTGTGGCCACGAGATATTAAGTCGCTTTGTCGAGGTAACGACATCCATTTCTTCTCTGTAAGTTCTTCTTGCGTAAACAAACCTGCGCGACCATAGCAACCCGTTATTATCAGTAATGTTTAAAACATTTTTATTACAGTAAAAATTTTATTTAATATTTTTATATTCTTCTTCTACTTATTATTATTATATTAACTTGTTAGAGCTGTATTTTTAAATTTATTTAATATAAATATAGTGTTTATTGCTTTTAATTAGTGTAAACCTCTGAATAGTTATAATTTAATATTTTTTGAGATTTCATGCCTGTGCGTGGTGCACTACGCATTAGGCTATCTTAATAATGATTAATTCATAGAAATAAAATAAAATATATAATATTCAATATTTAAACTGCATTTTGAATTCCAGGCAGCATAGTCAAAGCTTTATTACATTTGGATATCTGTCTATCTATATATATTGTAATGTGTTCAGAATGTTCTTGTGTTGTGGAAAACAATGTGTTTAATGTTAATGCTGCACTTTTTTCCCTTTTGCGTTTGAGAAGTGTTGTTGGATGTTTTGGGAGGGAGGCTCCACCCCCTGGGGTGAGTGTAAGGAGAAACTGAGATAAGTGGAGTCAGTAGAGTGCCTCGCTGTTTCAAGTGCGGTTCTGTCTTAAGCCGAGTGAGTACGGCCTGGGTTGTGGCCGACAACAGCCCGAATAAACACCCCTTTGCTTCAAAACACCTCCTCCTTGTCTGAAAACAATATATATGTATATATATATATAGTCAAATATTATAGGCTTATTTACAAAAAGTCAGAACGTTATGTAAGTTTGAAATGAAGGGGGAAATAAAATAATAAATAAGACTAATAATAATAATGTTGTTGATGAAGATGATGGTGATAATAATAGCCTAATAATATTATACAAATTATTCGAAGACGATGGTTTAAAATGTTTTCTTGTATGCCTGTTTTATTTAGGCTACTTTAGGTAACCTTTTTAAACCCTACAAATGCTCTTTACATTGTGTGCAATATAATGTATATTATAAAACAATCAAATAATATATGAAATAATCTATAATAATTAGGCCTAATATAATAATTTACTATATAATTATAAATAAATACTTTATAATAAATACATATAATAAACTCGTGTCCACGAGAAAATATATGTAGTTTCCTCAATATATGTCGTGGCCACAAGAAATGGATGTTGTTCCCTCACCATGTCGTTACCTTGACAAAACGATCTTGTGGCTACGTTACGATATATTATCATGCTCCCACGAGTTAATATATCGTGGCCATGACAAAACTAAGTGAACCGAGGAAGTCCCCTCCTGGTCACCATACTGAAATACTGAATCATAATTGTCCCTCTTTTCTTACTTTCTCATCCTTTTGGAGGATCTGTGACTTGAATATCTTGTAGGAAACACAAAAAATAAAAAATGTGTTGTTTTTGTGTGCAGTGGGTCTGACAGGCACAAAGTATGGCTGCGGCGGAGGGGGATGTGGGGCCTGTACTGTGATGGTGTCCAGATACGACTCTGTCCAGGACAATGTGCTGTATCTTTCACTCATTTGACAAAACGGACCATGTAAAATCTTGATGTGAAATCAAACAAATGAAAGAAATGTTTCATACAAGCATTTTTCTACATTGAGCCAGATTGATGTTCAGATATTTTTTATGATAATTTATTTTTTTTAAATGACAAAGTCATCAAAAAATATTTCATTTAAATTTATTTCATAAGCCTTAACCAGTTCTCCAGTCACTGGTCAATAAATGCATGTCTGCAGCCAATTTGTTCTCTGCACGGTGCTGCGGTGGTGACCGTCGAAGGCATTGGAAGCACCAAGACTAAACTTCATCCCGTTCAGGTACCTGATTTTCTCAGACACAAACTAAAAATATAGTAGACAAAGTAGGCATTCTTTAAATGGGGAGTCCAGAGCAAACCATTTAGGCCTAGAGGTTGTTGTTTTTTTATCAGGAACGTATAGCAAAGGCTCATGGGTCTCAGTGTGGGTTTTGTACTCCTGGGATGGTGATGTCCATGTACACATTACTGAGAAACAACCCATGTCCAACCATGGAGGACATCCGAGAAACACTAGGAGGTAATTAAATATTTGTGGATTTAATTTACATTTTTTAAGAATTATGAATTCAAGCAGACAAGAATTGAAACATTCTGTTTTCTCTCTTCTAAGGGAACCTGTGTCGATGCACTGGATATCGGCCGATAATTGATGGTTTTAAAACATTCTGTGATGTAAGGACTGTTAACTAGTAGACAACAAAAATATCTACAAATCAGTGAAAAGTCGCTCATGCAAATTAGTATAGCATTTGACTGCAGAAAACAATTATGTGCTCTATAGTGACATTTATATTTTTACAGACTCCGATATCTTGCCAAAATGGTGACGGAAATGGGAAATGCTGCATGGAAAACTCTCACAACAATGACTCTGATGTAAGATAATATTTAGACAGAAATTCTTAGATTTTTTAATTTTTTTTTTTAAACATTATCACTAATTACAGTATTACTGTGCATTACTGTTATAATTAGACCGAGGTTGGTAAATCTAGGTTGAAAACTTTTCTGAGACTGGTATTATTTGCAGATATCTGGAGAACTTTTCCGCATGGAAAATGTCTTACCCCTTGACCCAACTCAGGACCTAATCTTTCCTCCAGAGCTACTGGTGAGCAAACCGTGTGTTCTTGGTAGCTAATAAAAAATGTGGACATTTCAGGCCACTCATTTTTCCCCTCTTTTTTTTTCAACAGATTTTGGGAAAAAAAAAACCTGAACGACTTTGTTTCCAGGGTGAAAAGGTCAGGTGGATTTCCCCAGCAGACCTAAAAGATTTAATCAAGCTGAAAGCTGAACACCCCAACGCACCTCTACTGGTTGGCAACACAACCATAGGTTGGTTTCAAGAGGAAATTCATTCCATTTATCCATCCATCTGTCCATCCATTCAACTTGTTTTGGTTCTTTTACAGGGCCAAAAATGAATCTAAAGGGAACCATCCATCCTTTGGTGATCTATGGTGGAAACATTCCAGAGCTTAGAGCTATCAAATGGAGGAACAATGGTAAATCATAAATGAACAGTGCATTCCCATTTCATGTATTTGTATAGCAAATTTTAAATTCCAACTTAAATTCAACAACACTGTTTTATTTAGGCGTAACTGTAGGGGCAGGATGCAGTTTGTCCGTTCTGAAGGACATCCTCCTGCGAGGAATTGAGGAACTCGGGCCAGAGAAAAGCAGGGTTTACCAGGCCCTCGTTCAAACATTACAGTGTTTGGCTGGCAAACAGATACGCAACATGGCTGTGAGTAACAAAATAAATTGCTGCATGTAATTAAGGGAAACATATGTACTGGACTATAGGCACAAAAATAATATTCAGTAGGTAGCAAAGATAGAAGTAGTTTGTTAAATTAACAAGGACTACAAGTAATTTTTGATGCCAAATTTATTACATTTTGTGTTGGAAATTCAAGACCATTGGTGGAAATATCCTGAGTGCCAACCCCAAATATGACTTGAGCAGCATTCTAGCCGCAGCGGAGTGTACGCTACACATTGCTTCTAAAGGTAATAACAGTATATTTGGATTTTTTTTTTTGTTTCAATTGCCAGTGTATTTACATTTTTCCATTGTCTTATATACAGACGGAGTTCGAGAGATTTGTCTAAGTGAGGAGTTTTTCACAGACTTCGGTAAAACGGCTCTACTACCAGATGAGATTCTGCTGGCTATTGACATTCCTCACTCAAGACCTGTACGTTCTTCAAAATAGAGGATGCAGACTAAAGCTAATGCTAGAATTCCATGAAACTATTTAAAATGTAACAAATACACTTGCCCAATACATAGCTAATGAATCCGTCTATTATTTTTTAAACCACAAATTCACTTTTACACTACAAATACAGTATGCAGATTTCAGTTTCCATTCTGAAAAGCTAATTGCTAACACCTGTGCTTTTCAGTGGGAGTTTGTGTCAGCATTTCGTCAGGCACAGCGCAGAGAGTTTGCTTTCTCCATTGTGAACGCTGGCATGAGGGTGATGTTCAGACACGACTCAAATGTGGTGGAGAATCTGGATATTTTTTATGGAGGTGTGGGACCAACTCTGGTAAAAGCCAGACACACTTGCAAAGAGCTGATGGGAAGGTACAGCCTCTCAGTGTTTACCTAATTCACATCCAAAATCTTATATGTGAGAGAACAGACTCTATACCCTGTTTTCATGAAGGTAACAAATACATTGCTTCAAAAATGAAAAGCCAACAACTTTAACTTTTAAACTTTAAGCATTAAAAAAATGTCTAGCAAAATCTAAAGCAACAGCTGATGCACTGCTACATTGCAATTAGTGAATACTGATTTTTTTGCTTTGCAGAAAATGGGATGAGAAACTTCTGGTAGAGGGAACACAACTCTTAGAAGAAGAAATTTCTGTGCCCCCTACTGCTCCTGGAGGACGGGAAGAATATCGCAAGGCTCTAGTCCTCAGTTTCTTTTTTAAGTTTTACATGCAGGTGCTACTGGAGCTGCAACAAAAGGTGTTATTATAGAAATCAAAAGTTTAAATACAGAACCGTTTACGCAATTCTTACTTAAATTGTGTTTGATCTTGTCGCTAAAGGATGTTGACATGAATGATTTGCCTTTGGAGTATCTCAGCACATTAAAACCCTTCAAAAATGAGGTGCCGCAAGGTAACTATTCATTCCAGGTAGGCAGACCCAAGTTACACAAAAACAAACTCATAACAAAGCTTGTATTTTCATATTAAGTATGGCTAGCAACTTTATTAACTAATCATTACCAATTAAATTACAGCTTGTACCAGAGACTCAGCTTTCCAGTGACCCTGTGGGACGTCCTAACGTACACCAGGCTGCGCTTCAGCAGGCTACGGGAGAAGCTGTGTATTATGATGACATCCCATCTGTTAAAGGAGAACTGTTTGTTTCCATGGTAACCAGCACCAGGGCTCATGCAAAGATCATGTAAGAGAAATGGAATACATTAATTTTTTTTAAAAATAACACAAGTTTGATCAGTGTTATTCATTTTATTTTTCCCAAACCAATTACACAAATTCCGTAACTTGAACACCAACACATGTCAAAGAATTCGCTCATTGCGTTATTTATCAACAGACTACATAAATGTGAACTACATAAAATTATACAAGAGTCATCTTCAGCATCCATACAGCTTGTTGATCCTCAGGATGTCGATGTTGGACAGTCCCTGTCTCTGTCCGATTTCCACCGTCCCATCAGGAATGGGTGTGATGGTTTCCAGCCCGGGCTGGATGGAGAAGGCTGTTCTTCCATAGTGCATGACGGAGCCGTAGTCGTACGGAGTGTTTTGGTTGTTGGTGTTTTGTTTCTGGAAGTTGTAGGCCATATCAGGAGAGATGTTCTCGAAGTTGATCTTGACGTATTTGTCACGATCGCTCCTGGTTTGCTCGTGGTAGAAGCCCAGGGCATGATTGAGCTCATGTTGAACGATGCCGTGATACACACAGCCTTGTCTGTTGAGGGAGACCACCTGTTTGCCACCAGTTCTGCCAAGAGAAGAGTAGCACCTGAGAGCAGAGAGGAAATAAAGAGGTTAAATATAAGGAAATGTTTTGGACTAAGGCCAGTTAAGTTTTTTTGGTTTTGTATTCTCACCCATCTTTGTTCTCAATACTGATGTAGTCGGTCTGAGTTGATCTGGCCACAAAGCGGATGCAGGTTTTGGAGTGAAAGGTGGACATGGCATTTGTAATCACTGATTTGTCATAATTGGCTGCAAACAAAAAGGTCCACAGGTTTAAAATGAGATCTACATGAATCATAGATATTTTCAATAATTGAAGAAGACTGACTCACAGAATTCACTGCTCACTATGTAAGGGACCTCCACTATGTTGTTTGCGTTTTTCTTCCAGAAACAGTTGTTGTTAAAGCAGTAGAGAGCATTTCTGGTTTTAGGAAACACCAGATCTCCTTCAATCAGGACTTCAGAAGATCCTTTATTTAAAGAGAAACATACTAATGAAATAACTGAACATAATTTTAGGCTTTGAAAATGTTTGTCCAATGTTGTGGAAAACTCTTCATAGAAATCTACAAGGTTCCTGACCATTGTTGGTCTCCAAAATCCTTGTAGTGATGTCCAGAGGTTCAGGCTCCGACACAAACACTTGCTCAAACCTTTCCTCCTGGTGGCAGAAACAGAGACATTTAAAAAGACACAAATAAAGAACATTGATAATTTAACTGGGGAAATAGATAGGATCGCACCGTGAGAGGAGACGCCTGTAAGGAACCAAACAGCAGCAGCAGAATGGAGAAGGAGGCTCTTGTGTCCATGTCGTCTCAGTGTGTAGAGATGTTCAGGTTGCTCTTGTGCTGAGCTTTGGTGTCTCTGTGCTCTCAGACCTGGGCTTTTTATTCTCCTGAATAGGTAGGTTTGCTGGGGGATTATGGGTAGGGTCTTTGAGACCAGAGACTAATGTGTTTAGCTAAAGGGAGTGAACAATCTTTTAAGTCTAAATTCTTGCAGATTGAAGGGAGGTACCATAGTTTGTTTAACTAATTCACCTGTTAAGTGTATGAGCCAAACAATTTTTAAATTTAAAAATACAAATCGCATTGTCTTCACATCAGCTCTATAGATGCATCAGCGGCTCTAGCCATGTCCGGAGTGGTCACCTTCATCTCTGCCAAGGATGTTCCTGGTCAGAATCGAAGACTCTGGTTCAACAACCCAGAGGAGCTTTTTGCAGAAGAGGAGGTACCATGTTATTTTAAACATTAATATGTGTTTATATATCAGGGGTTGTTACTACCTCCAAGTCAATAATGTTTTTTTTTTTTTTGGTACACTGCAATGTTGTCTCTTGTCTGCTTGCCTTTTCCAGGTCATTTGTGTGGGACAGATTATTGGTGCCATTGTGGCTGAAACCAGAGAACAAGCTAAACGAGCAGCTGAGCAGGTTGCTATTACTTACCAGGACATCCAGCCTGTCTTTTTTACTATAGAGGTAATTCTAAACTATATCACATCAAGTAAACACTTAATAATGGAGTTCCAAACAAAAGTTTACCAGCAGCACATTCATCTAATCCTATTCCTATAATTCTATCTAATAAGGAGGCCATTGAACACCAGTCATTTTTTGATCCCAAGAGAAAACTGGAAAGAGGAAATGTGGAAGGCGGCTTTGAGAAAGCAGACCACATACTAGAGGGTTTGTACAATTAAATCTAAATCTTATTTAAATCTCTTTATATGAAATCATTTTTTAAACCTAGTCTTCGACTTTTTTATACAATGCATTTTTCACATATTTCACAGGTGAAATGTACATGGGTGGTCAGGAACATTTCTACATGGAAACTCAGGGATTAATTGCGATTCCTAAGGGAGAGGCAGGTGAACTGGAGCTTTATGTTGCCAGTCAGCATGCAGCTTATACTCAGGTCTGTATAGCTCCACGGAGATAAACTGATAAGTTGATTCCTCACTTTTTGACCAAATTTCCTAATTTTAACAGGAAGTTGTTGGCATCACTCTCGGCATTGACTCCAATAAGATCACATGTCATGTGAAGAGGCTAGGAGGTGGATTTGGTGGCAAAGTCATGAAGATTGCATCATTATCTGCCATTGCTGCTACAGCCACTTACAAGTATGGCAAAATGAGACTTCAGTACTATTTACGAAATGTTTCTTATTTATTTGCTGGTGATATTTTTATTTTAAATATTTTGTTTACTTGTTTCTGTGAAATGCAAAGATAGTGTGTATAAAAGTAGATTTTAATACAATGCTAGGTGCTAAGTGCACTGTCTAAGTGCACACTCAAATTTAACCACAGGACTGGCCGTGCTGTGCGGTGTGTACTAGAACGTGGAGATGACATGCTAATCACCAGTGGCAGGTCCCCTTTCTTGGGAAAGTACAAGGTAAGTCTACTGTTGGTTACAGTATTTTAACTGGATAACTTTGCACCATCACATCAGCTCAAGTTCTGCCTTTTTCTTACAGGTTGGATACATGAATGATGGAACGATCCTGGCTGCTGATATCACATACTACAGTAATGGAGGATGCACTCTAGATGAATCCTCTTTTGTATGTTGGTTTTTAATACTTAAACAAGAAAACTGAAATGTGTTGCATTTAGGAATGACCAATTCCTGGAACTGTGAGATGGCATACCTTAAAGGGACATTTCACCCACTCATGTCGTTCCGAACTCATTAGACCTTCATTAATCTTCGGAACACCGATTAAGATGATTTTGATCAAATGCGAGAGCTCTCTGACTCTGCATAAACAGCAATGTAACTGACAAGGTCATAAACACCATTCTGGACCTTAAACATTGTAGTTGCTGTCCATGCAGGGTGAGGAAGGTCTTGAGTTTCATCAAAAATATCCTAATTTCTGTCCTGAAAATGAACAAAGGTCTTGCATGTTTGGAATGACACGAGGGTCAGTAATTAATAACCGAATATTCATTTTTGCATAAACTATACCTTTAAATTCCAATTTACAATAGGTCAGTCTCTAAGTCATATACTTTGTTTCTTTTGTAATTTACTACCAGATCATGGAGAAAGCTCTCCTTCACATGGATAATGGCTACAAGATTCCAAATCTGCGTGGACGTGGATTCGTGTGCAAGACTTACTTGCCCTCATATACAGCCTTCCGGGGCTTTGGCGGACCTCAAGGGTTGACCATCATGGAGAGCTTGCTACATGAGGTGGCCGCCAAGTCTGGCATACCTGCACATCAGGTGGGGTTAAAGACAAGTTGATTAAAGAGAATTTGTAATGTTAAGCTGTTGGGGTAACTTTTGATGCATCATGATAAAATTGGGGTTTTAATTTAAACTAAATACGCAATCCAAATATATATATATATATATATATGTGTGTTTTGTACAGGTGAGAGACATCAACATGTACAAGGACGAGAAATGCTACACCCACCACAATCAGCTCTTTTCTCCTCATGACATGGTGCGGTGCTGGAACGAGTGTCTCGAGAAATCCGACTACACAAATCGGTGCATTTTTATTGAGCAGTTTAATGCGCACAACCACTGGAAAAAGAGAGGGATCTCCATTGTCCCACAGAAGTTTGGAATTGGATTCTCCAAAGGCTTCTATAACCAGGTGGGTGAAAACGTTTAAGATGGCACATAAAATGGTGCACCTTAGTTCACACGATCCATTTAAAGGATTTCACGGTCAATAAAACTCCAAAGAATACCCAGTATTGGATAACTTGCTTGGAATTCTCTTCAGGGAGCAGCATTGGTAAACATCTACAAAGATGGATCGGTTCTGATCTCACATGGAGGAACCGAGATGGGTCAAGGTATCAACACAAAAGCCACACAGGTTCGATGAGTTTCAGGGTTGATCCCAGTACAAATATCACATGAAATATGCCACTTTCAAAGAAATGTCAACCATCACATTCGAATTACAGATTGCAAGTCGAATTCTGAAGATACCGATGTCTTCGATCCACATCAAGGAGACCTGCACAGGAAACGTGCCCAATGCTGCACCATCTGCTGCTTCCTTTGGCACGGATGCTGTCGGGATGGCAGTCAAGGTATGAGAACAGGATCTGATTTACATGTATTTACACAAGTCTTTTTTATGACTGAAATTGTCCCATTATTGCATGTAGAATGGTTGTGAAAAACTAATGAAACGCCTCGAGCCACTCATTAAGCAACATCCCCATTACACCTGGAAACAACTGGTTAGTAGGAGTGACATCTAAAAACTCAATCACAAAATACAACCTGATGGACAACCAAGTGAGAATGACTTAACTGCTGTTATATTTCCAGGTGGTGGAAGCATATTGTCAGAAGATCAGCCTGTCAGCAACAGGTTTCTTTATGTATGTGCTTAAACTTCTAATAACGGAAAGTAACACATATAAGCCGAAACTAAAGTGTGATCGAATATTAAATATATAATTTGCTTGTACCAGGGGCCCCCATACCAGTGTTGACTGGGAGAAAAGTGAGGGTAACGCATACTACTACTTTACTTTTGGGGCCTGTTGCTCAGAGGTGGAAATTGACTGCTTGACAGGAGATCACAAGGTACTTGTATTCTTTTAGTTTTTATATACATAAATATGACTATGGAACGTACATCTCATATCAGTAAAGATTCGTGAACAGTTATTGATGCGTAATTGACTTGGATTCATAATACTACAATTTTTCTGGTTTTGTGTGCATGCTCACAATCTGAATATTAAAATGCTGTGGACCGTTAAATTGAATTTTACAGAATATTCGAACCGACATCGTGATGGATGTTGGTCGGAGCATTAACCCTGCTCTGGACGTTGGACAGGTATGGAAGATAAGTTATAAGTCTACCTCAGATACAAGCAATTTGGATAAATAGGGTGTAAATATACAGTGACCATACACTATAATTAATAAATGTGCATGTTTACAGGTAGAGGGAGGTTTTGTCCAGGGAATTGGGCTCTATACTATAGAGGAGTTGCAGTTTTCTCCTGAGGGTGTGCTGTTGACCAGGGGTCCCTCTCAGTATAAAATCCCAGCTCTGTGTGACGTCCCTCCTCATCTTAACGTCCACCTGTTGAGGAACGCAGACAATCCTTACGCCATCTACTCCTCAAAGGTAAGACAAAAACCCCTAAATGTCAACAGAACAAGTTCAAACTAAATCAAAGTAAAACTAAATAGCAAATAACTAGTAATATTTACCTTTTAGTGATCAATGCAGACATAACGATCACCAAAGTTGTGTCTAGGCTTCTATGATTGTAAAACTATTCAGGTCGGGCAGGTTTACAGCAGACTTCAATCATGTGAGCACAACAAACAATGTTTGCAACCTCTTCTACTTCAATAATCTGACTTTCTGAGCAAAATAGGATATTTATGTACAGTTGAAATTTGTATTATTTGTTGAAATATTGGTTATAAATGTAGTGATTTTTTTTTTTTTTTTAGGGGATCGGAGAGCCTCCTGTGTTTTTCGGCTGCACTTTGTTCTTTGCCATTAAAGAAGCGATCGCAGCCGCACGGAGAGAGAGAGGCCTGAGCGATATTTTCCATTTCTCTTCTCCTGCTACTTCAGAAAAGATACGTATGGCCTGTGAAGACTGCTTTACAAGGATGGTGGGTTAACAGTGTTAATACAGTAAATGCATATTCATAATTTAAAAATTATAATATTTAATAGATACTATTGTATTTGTTATATTGTTATGTATTATTTCAGGTTTATCTTTTTTTTGTGTTCTAGAATCCAACAGACAGGAAAGTAAAAACCAAACCCTGGGCCATCAACGTGTGAAGAAAATCAACACAATCTTCAAACTTCGTATCACTTCGCCTCACTTAAACAAGCTGTTACTTCCTTTTCATTGAGAGCTCATAAACTGGCTCAGGTCATACTCTTAACCTCAGTTTACATGTGAAGGACTTAATATTTTTATTATGCAGTTAATGTTTCATAAAAGCAATAAGGAACTTTCTTAGTCAATTGTAGAATATAGATAAATTTAATTCACATTTATTATAGTAGTTGTTTAAGCAAATCCTAAGGGTCAAGTAAACTGATTTATGTAAAATGAAATTAAGACATGTTATTAATAAGCTTGAATAATTATTAATTGTTTTTTGTTTAGTAGATCATCATTCAGAATACAGTTAATAATAGTTAGATGTTAAATCGGTTGCAAACTAGGTGACTGTTGTGTTTAAATATAATAAATGTCTTGTGATTTGATAAGCGTAACACAAAAGCTTTAAATCAGAATAAAAGATAATAACAGGATTATGATGATGTTTTCATATATCCAGAGCCCAAGGTTGAGCTGGTCCAGAATTGACTCCACTTTGTGCAACCTATTGATAACAAAACGACATTCATTTATTTCAATTGCACAATCAGATAACTAAGAGATTTCATGCCATGTTTATGATGATGAAGTACTCATCTAATCTAGATTCTGAAACTCTCGTACCATCTTTGTGAAGTGTGTGGCGGAGGCCAGGCATGCCCGCTCTGGGGTAGCAGGGCTATTCAGCTGGAACGGGCCAGTTAGTCCTGCATCTTTTCGGGCTGCAGTCAAAGCGTCTTTAATTGCGAAGAATACAGAACTGCCCAGAAAAACAGTCGGCTCTCCAATCCCCTGAAACAACATCAGAATGCTTTAGTTTGAAGTTATCTTACATCTAGATCTGGAATAATCAAAAGCTGGTTTAGTAGGTTGCTTTATTAGATTTAGAAGCTAAGCCATGAAGTGAAACACAAGGATTCCACAAAATCACCTTTGAAGAATAGATGGCGTGAGGGTTGGATGAGCCCGCTAAAAGGTAGACGTTAAAGTTCAGAGGGACGTCACAGAAGGATGGGATCTTGTACTGGCCTGGTCCACGTGTGTAAAGAACACCGGATGGAGAAAACTTGAGCTCCTCCATGGTGTAGAGACCCAGACCCTGCATAAACGCTCCCTCAATCTAACACAAAAACATAAATATATGAGTAAATGCAGGCATATATATATATATATATATATATATATATATATATATGAAATATATTTTTTAGAGCAAACATCATACAGATCTTCTTACCTGACCAATGTCAATGGACGGATTTATACTTCTGCCGATATCAGCAACAATATCAGTCCTCAAGGTCTGCGAGTAAAGATACAGTTATGTCAAAAGAGTTTTATAGTGACTTGACAAATAGCAGAAAATATTAATGGCACAGATCGTCTCTATCATATCTGGATCTACCCTGTACTCTCCGGTCAAACAGTCCAGTTCAACCTCACTGCAGGCCACTGCATACGTGAAGTAAGCGTACGGCTTGCCTTCCTGCTTCTCCCAGTCCATGTAGAGATCGTGACCTCTGAAAAACATTATTAGCTTAACTCATTAAGCATCAAACAAAGCCTGCATTGCTTTGATGTCTTAGAGTACATTAAAAAACAAAAATACTTCTTTTACATGAAACAAGGGTTCACCTGTAGTATCCTGTGGCTGACAAACTGATCTTCTCCAGAAATGCTGCTGTTATCTTCAATGACACAATTTTAAAGCATAAAAGCAAAAATTAACAGAAAAAAACAGACATTAAATGCATATAAAAAAACACATAATATATACTGTATATATATATATATATATATATATATATATATAGATAGATAGATAGATAGATAGATAGATAAACATATATGGTTAGTAACACATGGCTTTAAGTAGCTTATTGTTTTTAAATAAAAAGAACAACAGTAATAAAAAAGCACTAATATTTTATAATAAATATATAAACAATTGCATTTAAATTGTATAAATATATTTTAAATAAAACATAAATATTTTAAAATAACAATAAATAATAAATTCCATCAATTATATGTATAAATAAATTATTATAAATAATAATTCCATCAATTAATGCATTAATACATTTTTTTCAACATATAAACATATTGTAGAAACTTAATTTCGTGTAAAGCTGCTTTGCAATTATATTGTACAAATAAACAAAAATACAATAGAATTGATGATATTAATATATAATTGTTAATATGAATCAAATAAGGTGCAAATGTTTGACTGTACCCATCAATTATATTTTGCATAAAAAATGATACATTTTTATAGTTTGTCCGCTTCTTTACCCAATTCTGCCACGTCCCTTTGGGATTCTTCTTTCTGACTGGTTCTAGTCTGTGGTACAGTATTTGGCAGGCATCCTGCAAAAGTATGATTTGAACAATCCAAACACAGATATTACAGCATTAAAAAAACAGTTTTATTGTACATTTTATGATTTCTTCAAATGTGCCTCCTCAAGATCATCAAATCGTGTTCTGTACCTTCACAGCCATTCCATTAGCGTCAGTACCAAAGGAGGCAGCAGATGGGCAGGTATTCGGGACACATTGTGTGCTGGTCTCAGAGATGTGGATCAAAGAAGCAGGAATATTCAGCTCTCGACTCGCCACCTGTCATAAAACAGCTGAGATCAGCCCCAAAAACTATGAAATGGTAACAGATAGGTCCAAAAAAGCCGGAAGTGGTACCTGCTGGACTTTAGTGTGTATGCCTTGGCCCATTTCCGCCCCACCGTGGCTCACTAGCACAGTCCCATCCATATAAATATGCACGAGAGCGGCAGCCTTTGTTAAAAAAAAAACAGGAAAAAACAAACAAACATTTATTTCAAATCATTTAAAAAACTCTGTCTGTGGCATGTTTTAGGAGAATGGAACCTGGTTGAGGAAGCCCTCAGAAAACGCAATGCCATATTTGATGGGCACAATAGCGATTCCTCTCTTTTTAAACTGGTTCTGCTGGTTAAAAACATCGATGGCCTGTCGGCGCTGTCTGAAGTCTGCTTTTTCCATACACTCGTTCCAACAGCGGACGAGATTCTCCGGGTCAAACTCCATCTTGTAGTGAGTAAGGGACACTTCCTTGTACATGTTTATCTGCCTGATCTGCAATAATAAAACAGAACGAAGCACAAATAATGAGAGATGACAATCAACAAGTAGATCACCTTTTGTTTATTCATTGCCACAAAACCATATGTTCACAACAATCATATAATATTACCATAACAGCATCCAACGCTATATTTGTGCCTGCCAATGAACATATAAATAACAACAAAGGGTATATTGATGGCAATAAATATGTAAGTATCCATTGCTATATCAGCATCAAATAATACTTTTATGACGATCAATCACAATAAATAAATCAATAAATAATATTAAGGCATTGTTCGGTCAGCTATATTCATGGCGATCAATCAATATATAAACAAATGTTTTATTAATAATTTTTATGACTGTGGCACCGACCTCTTCAGGCAGACGGCCGAGTTTGAGTGCAACATCATCGATCATACTCTCAACGACCAGCATGCACTGGGGCACACCGAACCCTCTGAATGCGGTGTTGGAGGGCAGGTTGGTTTTGCAGGCCGCCGATCGTCCACGCAGGTTCGAAATGTTATAGGCGTTATCGAGATGCAGGAGGATCTTCTCTGCCACCTGTAAAGGTGAAATATATACATGGCTTTGACACTGGTGTCTAAAAACAGGGCCATGAACAAGTATCTTTCTCTTTTTAAGCCACTATTTTGATCATCGACATGTCATCTCACCAGCACGGACTCATCTGCTGTATTTCCAGCGTTGGCATAATACTGGAAATCAGCTGCTGTTATCCTCCCGTTCTTCATAAAGCCTACCTGTTGGAGTAAAAATATGCAAATGAATTAAATATAAGCATAAAAATAATCAGTGTTTATTAGATAAAGGGTTTTAAAAAAGAACCAGCCTTATATTTCCCCCACACCGGGTGGCGTGCTCCAGTTATTAGCATGTCCTCTCCTCTCTCTAAAACACATCGCACTGGCCATCCAGTCCTGAACAGAGAGAGTAAGGAAGTTATACACTTGCCAAACTTCTCCATGATAAAAATATCGGCAAGGTAAATACCAACTTAAATAATTGGATAGTAAATATTTCATATCTAATTTAAATGATCATGATGAAACTTCCATTGTGAACTCATTTCAACTCACTTCCAAGCAGCAACAGCAGTAATGGAGGCCAAAATGGCGGTTTTGGTGACCTTCCCTCCGAAGGCTCCGCCCAACCGCTTCACGTGACAAAAAATGCGATTAGACGGGATCCCCAGTGTCTCAGCTACTGCATTCTAGAAAGAAAAAATTTTTTGTACATGTTTACCTCCCGGATCTATAAAAATAAAATGAATTAAAACAAAATATAATCAAACTCCTACAACGAAAAGGGAACTTTTTAGTACATGTTTTTTTCCTTGATGCAAAAAATAAAGGATAAATAAATGAAAATGAAATAAAACAAACTTCTACAACAAACTGAAACAAACAAACTTCTAATCTACCAAATTAATTTATCAAAAAATTAAATCTAAATAAAACAACTAATGCCATGTTTGTTTCATAATGATTGCTATGTGTCTCAGAGCAGATATAAAACGTACTTGTGTAAATGTTGGGTGCTGAGTGGACAAATAAACTTTCATCTCCCTCTCTTCCCCAACTGGAATGACCAGAAAACTCTGTGTTTCCAAGTAGAAATGCTCCTGTCCTCCAATCCGAATCTCTCCTATGAAACATGCAGAACTGTGTTATGAAACACGAATCTGCTAATCAGAGAGGAAGTGTACAATCTTACCTTCATACACTTGTTCAGCTTCTCTCAAACCCTCCTCCACATCTCCTCGCTCAATCGTTCTCTTGGGTAGGAAGAAAGACTCTTTTACGATGGCCTCCTGAAAAAAATAAATAACAAATTGAAGAGCAAAAGCTGCAAGAGCTGATCCAAGAGTTGAAGCAATGGAATGATGTTAGTTGAGAATAATAATGAGCGCAGCTACTGTAGATGATTCTTCTCACCTCCACTGTGAAGATGCCATCCTGCAGATCTTCATAACCGATCTTCACCGCAGCCGCCCCTAGTTTAGCGTGTGCTTTTGAATCTGCGACCACGGCACAAACCATCTGACCAACACAGGTCACCTGAAGATGGAGAGGAGTCTAAGATTGCGTGTTTTGCCTTATATTGAGACATTCATATCTTCATAAAAATGAACTGCATAAAAAAGTAGTAATAATAATAATAATAATACACAGACCTCATCTTCAGCCAGCAGTTCTTCGTCATATCCTGTGATGGTTCTGTACTTTTTGCCTGGTATGTCTTTAGCGGTGATCACATCCACCACACCAGGCAGCTTCAGAGCTTCACTGAAGTCAATATGACTTCAATGGTACGAAAATGCATATTAATTGATAAATGAATTAATGTTAATTTCTTTGTAAGCAAATGCTATCCTGATAAAAATAAATACATACATAAATAAATAAATATCAATGGCCATAATAGCATTAAAAGCTACAATATTAAAATAAATAAATAATAATAATAGGTCTTATTCATTGCCATATCCTCATTTAAGTGTATTGTTGTGATAAACACAATTAATAAATAAATATACAAATGGATGTAATAAATATGCATTGTCACATCAGCATCTATTTTATTTATTTACTATTGGTTGAACATATTTTATATATAATTTATATATAATTATACAGTTTTTTTGAGCATAGTATCTGAAAGCATCTTACGTGATCTTGGCGTGTGGTCTGGAGCTTGTCACGATCACAAGAAAAAGTTCACCATCAGTATGTGGCAGGTCATCACAGTAGACAGCCTCTCCTGTGGCTTGACTCAGAGCTGTCCGGTGCATCATGGGTCGGCCCACGGGATCTTGAGCAGACTGACTCTCTAAGACATTCTGCACATAAAAACACACACTGCCTGCTGTTTATCTTCTGTAAGTTCAGATTTTGTGCATTTTTTGCTGGCTTTTTATATAAAAAAGAAAGAAAGAAAGAGAAACATATACATGCAAGAAATAATAAAGAACAGGGAAATAGATTTGGGAATGTTGCAAGCATGATTTGAACACAAATTTCCCATTTGAGCACCATGATGTGTTTTTCTAAACAGCTACTATAAAAATACATATCAAAAGACCATATAGCGCTACCTGAAACTCTTGGTAGCCGGGCTGGATGTTTTTAGAAAGAGGTTGAATTGCACTTTGCATCTTTTGGGGTAATTCCTCCTGAGTCACATCCTGTAAAAAGACATACAAATGGTAAAAACACTGAAACTCCATGTGATTTCTTAGTTGTTTATACCTTTTCCTTAAGGTATTGGAGGACAAGCAAGTTGAATTTAAACAACAAGCTCAAGGTCAGGGATCTGCGAAAATCCACTTTCCCGCCTGGAGCCGACGGCCCAAGTTTGATCTCATCAACCAGCGTGCTGTACGCACCACTTAATGTTGCCTCCTCCCAAGGCCTTTAATAAAGTGAAAAGATAAAGCACATAAACAACACAAAGCATTTAGCAAATTAAAAATAACAATGCAAAAAAGTATTATGCAACTTTTACTCAATTACCAGAGAAAATGTACTTTTAACTTCAACTTTTATATATTACACAAACAACTAAATAAATAAATACATGAACGACCTTCCTATAATCTGATGGCACGTGTGGTCAGTGCTGAGGATGGTGGCTCCGACTCCACCGTAATAAATACTGATCTCTTTCACTACGTTTGAGCTCTCGTTGAACCAAACACGCATCCCAGCATTCACCGTAGCTAGTGCGTTCTCCTTACGAGGTGCGTGTCGGAAGGCGTGAACGATCTCATTCTAGAAAAAAAACAACATGATAATTATTTTTCAAAAAGTTCAAAGCATTGAAATCAGCTGATGGGTGATTTCTTACTGGTCTTGTAGCTGGAATGAAAACAGATAGCACAATCTCGTCTGGCTTTAGAATTGTCTTTGCAAATCCAAGGAAAAAATCTTTATCGATAGGTACTCTCCTTCGTCCGTCTGTAATGGGTGTTTGGATAGAAAAGTCAGGAATATCAGGAAAACATGCCTGAAATATCTAACTGCATTCATTATCGGTGCAAAAATGAAAATCTCAAGCAGCTTCATCTGTGCGAAATTTTCAATATAATGTAGAACTGATTAAAATATTGTTATTCTATATGAAGTTGAGTCACCTTTAGAACGCGCCACTAGAGTGCATCTTCCAGCAGCTAAGACAGGGGTCAAGTCAGAGTTTGGATATGCACTTGCAATATTGCCACCCAGTGTCTGAATATGTGGAAAAAACAACAAACAAAAAAAAACAAAAAAAAAAAAAAAGTTATCTAATTAAATTAAATAAAAATAAAAAGTTATACAATGTAAATTTGACAGCTGAATAAACAAACCGAAAAACTGTTTAACAATTAAAATAAAGTTATTTTTGCATATGACTAAAACATAGCTTTTTAGTAGTGCTGTCAAACATATATATATATATATATATATATATTAGGGGTGTAATGATACGCATAATCGTATTGAACCATTCGGTACGAGGCTTTCGGTTTGGTACGCATACAAATCGAACGATTCAGAAAAAAAAAAAGAAAGAGAAGAAAGTGTGTAAAATATAATGTTTTCAGTGCTACTCTCAACAAGGCAGCGCAAACGACGGGACAGGGAACCCACGCCTGCTCCTCCCACCCCCAAACAGACGAGAACCAGAAACACACACACATTACAAACTATCACCCGCGGCATTCAGGTAACGTTAGGCATTTCAACCCAACATCCAGCTGTTAAACCAGAGCTGCATCTTTCTGCTCTAACACACTAAAATAATGTTTGTATTGGCGTTAACGATACTTTAGCATTAAAT
>JAUCMU010000047.1:4926696-4946711 GCA_032275025.1 Enteromius treurensis | reverse complement strand
TATACTGTTCGTGTGTGTTTTAATATAAACATAATAAATAAACGCAGCATAAACACATATATTATGTAAAGAAAAACCTTTATTTTGGATGCGATTAATCGCGATTAATCTTTTGACAGCACTAGTTACAATGAATGGAAACTAAAGCTTTCAAGCTTTGAAAAAAAAAAAAAAAATCACATTATGAGTTTAATAAAATAGCCTTTATGACTTGTGTGTCAGCACTTTGGTGCAACACTGTTGCTTTTAAATGTGCTATTGAAATACATTTTAACTTGACTTTGATTGGTTATATCGAAAGTCTTACGTACATAGATTACAGAATAATGGTAAAATTTAAGTAATTAATGTATGATAATCTTGTCCTTCAATGTTGTTGTGAGATCAATATCTGTCTAATTCATGGAAAAGTTCATCATGTAATCATTCATGAATCGGGCATCTATTTCTCTCAAACAGACACTCTCCAAACACACATTGTATATGCACATAATCTACAATGTATACATTCATTCTCTATGACATTTTTTACATTTAAGTTTTGTACCCCACAGAAATGTGCACTGTGGCTTCAGAAAATATAGAGCATGAGTCATATGGACCACTTTTTCCAAACATTCATGGTGCTTTTTGTCATTTTGGAGCTTGACGGCTTTATTCCACCTTCGCTTTCATTATACTGAAAAGAGTGGTCATATTCTTCAACACCTTTTTTTTGGTTTGGAACAATGCAAGTGAGATTTCACATTTGAAACGGCTCTTAACAGATGAACGTTTTGGATTTTGCCCTTTCCCAGCCATCGGTGATTACCAGCGGCCATGTACGTGTTTGCATGTCCGTGCATTCACTTCCTCATAACACATACAACACACCCACACGTATACATAAATCCGTCTTTTACTCTGTCTACAAATCAGCGTGAGGCAATCACAGCCCACTCAATCTCTGTTTATCTTCGCCTCTATCCGTCTTTCTCTCCCTTTCTCGCTGTGAACTCCCTGTCAGTTACCATCATGACAGCTGGAGTGGGCAGCCTGTGAATGTGACTCAGTGCGGCCCATCAGCACAAGCACAAAAAGCGAGAAAAAAGGGGAATATAAAAGGAGAGAGAAAAAGAGAGAGAGTAACGCCGCCAGTCTTTCACAGCTTGAGGAATGTAAACATGTCTCTGCAAAAAAAAGACCACGCTTCAACATGCTGACAAACACACGCACACACACACAGCCAGCCAAACCAAGGAGAAACATCACACACAAATTAAAAATCAAACTTTAATTGACTTGGCTATGCTGTTTTAAACAAAACAGGCCTCCTGGTTCTCAAAGAGCATTTACATGCATGCATGCAAATACATCTGTCTTCACACACACACACACACATATTCCCATGTATTCAAGTAGTGTGATAGCATTACTAAAAAAGGAGATCTGAGGAACATATCATTCCTAATCATTTCAGGATGAGAATCATCCGTGAAGCGCTCTTAGAGAAACCGAGGATCTCACCGTGAGAGAGAGTGACATTTTGTCAGTTTAATATGTTCCAGACGGGCTATTTTTGGCAATAAGATGAGAGGTTCTCTTATGTAGGGATATTTCGATTGGCTAATTAGTGATAACAGCATGATGTCGACCTTTAGGAACTAATGGTTAGCTTTCTCAACAGACAGAAATAAGGTTGGGCTCTGTGCAACTTTTATTGTTTTATGCTATTATATTGAAGTATGATATAATACTGAATTGGAGTGAGGATACAAAATGTAAGGGAGAATGAGAAACGTTGCAAGCTGGTTTTATGAGCTTCATTAGGATGTGTTAAAGAAGGGTGGGCTAGTGAATATTTATATACAAATATTCTATTCATAAAATTAAACAACACTCTGAATATAGAGGCGATTTTTATGTGCCTTTTATTAGGCCATTCAATTTCCTAAAGGCTGAGATGGTAGGCACTTTTGTGCCGGCTTCTTGTGTCATGACTCATGAGTATGACAGTACCAAGCAAAGATATTTTTACACCGTTTCCATTTTTCCATTTCAGTGTTTCAACCTCTGAAAATAAAGCTGGGAAGCTCGAACTATGCAAAATGCCAGTTTCAAAAAACGAAACACGGGCATTCATTTGTGGCATCACTAAAAAGGCTCAATTAGATCAATTAGAAAAATGCTCAGTGTTTTTTGCATTCTAAATTATTAATTTGCTGTTGTTGCAATGAATTGGCAAAAATTCAAATAAATAAATACATATATTTTTTTTAAAACACATGCTTGAGTTTTGGGTGTGATCAAGCATGCCATTTAAAATAAACTTCATTTACTCTCTTACTGTTTGTCTCTTTCAGATGGATATGAATTGAATAATACATATTGAATAATGTCAAGGAACGTAATTCCTTATCAAACATTTTAAATCTACTTAGCAAATATGCCCAATATGATGTTCACAATTACAGTGAAAATACTTACCACTCACATAAACCATGTACATAATTTTATAACATACACATTTCTGACAATTTCTAGAGACTGCAGTATTGCCTGCTGAAAATTCAATTTTGCCATCACAGGAATAAATACCATTCTATAATATATTAAAACAGAAAAGTGTTATTGTAATATCGAGCAAACAAATGTGAGCATCAACCCCTTATAAAACCTTCCAATACAAAAAATGATTATAAACCCACCTTCGGAATGGTAATGCATGCACAATTCTTTAAAATAAAGCCATTACTTTTTCCGAGCCACATCACACCATACATGCTAATCACCAGGCCTCCCATATTTATTCTCATCTTTTTTCCTGTGTTCGTGAGAAGATGCCTTCTGACGACCAGGTAATTTAGCTGTCTGGCTGTTCGTTCGGCTAAATCGAAACAAATCGGACGACAAGACAGCTCCATAACCCTGTCTTCCTCTCACTTTTACCTTCTGGCCTAATTTCAGATGCGTTCAGTGCTGTGAGTGGCGTGTCTGAGGAACATGAGTGGGCTGCTTTACTTTTAGAATCAGTGTGGAGAAGCTTTGCCCTAAAGCTATTCTGTAAGTGGGCGTCTGTTAACAGTGAGTCCACCGCAAAGGAGGAGAGTTTGTCAATCTCGCACTCTCTTTGATAATAGGTGGAAGATTACTCGCTAACGTTGTGGCAGAACAGAGAAGAGTTACGAAACTGGAAAAAAATGAGAGGCACGTTTTGCACTACCATTAGACACATGACCGATACCACGCCTCTGGTTAAAGATCAGTCATTAAACATCTGTAGTCATGTGTCTAAACATCAGAAAGCAGAGCGTCACAGAGATGATCTGTTGCACTACTGTATGCTGTTGCCGTTAAAAACATTAGCTAAACAGTCTATTGTGAACGCAGTCACTTGGTGACTTTGAAAAATGGCAGTGTGATATGTATTAAACACAGCCTGACACTAAGCCACATGTACACACACGCGCCCACTTATGCTTTGTTATAGTGGTTTTATCGTTGAAAGTCGCTCAGTGGCTGTATTATTGGGTCATATAGGGCTGGGTGGCCTGTTTTTCTTAACTTGCATGACTAGGAATAATCTGATTACAATTAAATGGAAATACATTCGTTTTCTTGTCTCTAGAATCAAACGGAGAGGAAAGATTGTCAACTGTAGTAACATTTCTGAAATGCATTCTCCATGATATTGATGCACGAATCAATTCTGTCAATATCTGACAGTTTTTCGGGCATACTTTAAATATTGCTGCATGTGGGCAGAAACAAAATCACCCTGAAAGCTTCATAAAGCTAAAGTGGTGATACAAGGCACTAGCAACCTCAAAGTCATGGGTTTGATTTGTAGGAAATACAAACATTTGAATGTAAACCTAGAATGCACTGTAAGTTGCATTGGATAAAAGCATCTGCCAAACGCATATGCAATGACCGGAAGATATGAAACAATGCAGATTAAATCATAAAACAATGAAATTGCTTATAAAGGTTAACATGGACTGTAATATCTATTCCTAAAAATGCAAAAATCAATCTTTTACTCTACTAGAATTATGAATATGAGTTCGCAGAATGTATTCACTATGCAATAAACAGACTACCAGAAAGTAATGGCAAAAAAACTTAACACAAAAAAAAAAAACATACAGTGTGCAAGAGTATTGTTAACGTTGACTTAATCTATTAAAAATGACTTTTTATTCATTTATATAATTTTGTACAAGTTTTGATTTTAAAAAAGTTAAAAGAAGTACTAAAACTTATAATATAATTAAAAATTATAGCCAAAAAGAAATGAAATTAAATTGAAAAGTATCTAAAATTAATGAAAATGTAAGTAAATAAACATAAAAAAAAAATACCATAACAGTACATAAATATATTAAAACGGCATGCAACAGTGTAGTGAGAATAATTAAAAAAAAATGACTTATGTGCCGATTCTTTTTAATAAATCAAAGATACAAAATGCCCACCAGATTTAAGAAACAAATGACTCTGAAAAGGAAGTTAATGGATTAAAATATAATTTATTATTTCAAACAAAGTAAAAATGTAAATTATATCATACATACAGTCGCAAATAACAAAATGAATCATCATCGAGTTTAAAACACAACAAAACTTTTCTCATCGCACTGCAAATGGTGGCTTTTATTAAAAATCTGATGTCCTCTGGTCACTTTGTCGGTGCAAATCGGCGTCAACGTGATTGCCCTGTTACAGATTGGCAGCAAACACACTCACACACACACACCGCTCAGTGCTGATCACATGTAACCAGACAGCATATTCTCCGCCTGCTGCCTCTCTTGTTTGTATTAGGGCAGCTTGGCCTTTCCTGTCATTGTGCGTGCCGGAGATCTTGTGTGTTGTTGGGATCGACTAAGCGCTGAATCACAGATGAGGAAACACACGCACACACAATCACTGCCTGAACACTGACACAGTTTGACTAGTAAACAGTCTGTTGGCACTAATCAAGTCAGGGCGAGAGCTGAGAGTTGAGAGAGAGAGAGAGAGAGGTGAAAGCTGTCTCCCTCTGTTCTATTGATAGAGCTGTTTGACTGACAGCCCGGAAGGACAGTGGAAAGAAGGACATCAGGTTGGCGACGTAAAGAGAGAAAAAGAGCGAGTGAGAGACATAAAGATGAACAGATAGAGCGAGAAGAAGGGGGGAGTTCGCAATAATCCACAGTAACCAGGTCAGTGCTCTGTTCGCACTGGTGAATATAATACTCATCAATCTGTTGTTGTGCCTTACAGTTCACTCAGATTATCAGAACGCCACATGAGCCTACAGATCACACACACACACACACACACACACAAACACACAGAAAGAGATGAGGACCAGAAGATACAGTAGAAACACTCACATCCTCAAAATATGACAAGAGGAAGCGCAGAACTCAGAGAAGTAGCCCCTACATCTGACTACTGGTAGTTCCCTATGATCAAAACATGAGTAGCTAAATAACGCACCAATCCCACGATGGTAAAAACAATAAGGCTGGTGTCATGGATGTCACATGATAGTGTTAACACTATGGAGACAGCATGTTCAAATTGTATTGATACTACACATGCATTTGTGTAAAATGTACATTATTACTGGTCAAAAGCAGCAAATACAGTATGTACCATTAAAATGGTATGCTATCTAGTGTTGTTATTGTTGTTAACTAAAACTATTAAACACTCCCAAAAATTGTTTCTGGCAATTGAAATATAGCTGAGATAAATAAAGAAAGAGTGTTTTTTAAATAGAAATATTATGCAACATTATACATTTCTTTACAGTCACATTTGATCAAATTCTTGCTGATTAAAACTGTTAATTTCTTTAAAAAAAAAAAAAATTTCTGCCTTCTAACTTTTGAACTGCATGTACATACTAATATATATATATATATATATATGTATGTAACTCTCTCTTGGATATTGCTAAAGAGAACATTGTATGAGAAACAGAGAGGGATACTGTGGATGAAAAAAAGAGAGAGAATAAAGTGTAATAGTTTAGGTAATGGGAGGGCAGGCAGAAAAACGAAAAAGGAGACAGACAGCCCATTGCAACAAAAGGAAGGAAACGAGGAAAGTGTGGCCTTGAGAAGAACAACAGATATGCAGAGGGAGGGATAGATGTCAGGGGAGGAAAAATGGGAGTTTGTGATCTCACGTCACTCACTCTCTCCTTCGTTCTCAGACCGTTCCCCACCATCTCACACACTCTGAATCCTTAGAGACAGAGAAAAGAACATGGCAGGAAGAGGAAAAGAGAGGGAGAGCGGCTAGGCGGCAGCCTCCTGTGGCTGCTCATCGAGAGTTTCCTGTGTGGATTTTCTGCTGTTTTACCCCTAATTCTTAATCTCCTATAATCTCCGTCACTCTCTCACAGGTCGCACACTAAGCGCTGCTGTTATCAAAACCCTTTAAAACATATTTACACCCTCTCACACACACACACAAAACTCAGCGAACACACTCACAGGAATGAGTCACTCACTCCAGCTGATAACGTTATCCTCAAAACACACGCCTGTTGGCGCAGATGTAGCTGACAGTCTTTACATAGACACACACATCAGTATGACTGCTCAGAAAGATGCAACCCAAGAATTCCCAGAACGTAATCAGCCTCCCAAAACATTGTAAAACATTTTTCACTGCCTGGACATAAATCACTTAACTGACTGTTTGTTCTGCTTAACATTTAATCTCGAATGAGTCTTGAATGATGGGTAAAAACAGTTACAGTCATGTCGATGCCAGTCATGTTCAAAGAGGTTTTTCTGTCCCTTACGTTTGAATTACTTCCCACATATCATGTCTGCTTGAATAACATGGATGGAGCCTGTTCCAACTGCCTATTCAAAGCATTACATTTTGCATTCAGCTTCAAGCATAGGATTGACCAGCAATAAAAAGAACTACTGCCAAATTACTGAATCAAAAACATACCGCCTGAGTAACTATAGTTCAATTCACAAGCAAATGACCATAAAAATAAAAACCTGTAAAATTCTGTTGTATGCAAAATCAACAATTATTAAGTGGCCTCTCTTATTTACTTCTCTTAGAAGCCACACCCCCTCCAAAACGCATGACTTCGCACAGGAAGGCCATTGGCAAACCAGCACCACAATGACAGATGAAAACGCAATGCTGTCTTTTTTGAGTATGCAGTGCATCGTCAATGCATCGTGATGCATTGAGATATTGTATTGAACCGAACTGATGACATGATAATCAGAATCGAACCGTGAGACCAGTGTAGGTTCACACCCCTAATATTTATATTTATATATATTTTTATATTAGTGGTGGGCCGTTATCGGACTATAAGACTATTTCTGTAAACTTTTGGATACTCAAAGAGCACTTTTTAAAATAAGTAATAGTTTTAAAAGAGTAGCCTGTTTATATAATGATTTTAAAAAGTACATTTTGCACAAAATAAATTGGATTTAAAATGTAGCCATGTGCAGTAATATTGAAGGAGAATGTGATATTCTCCTGGTTTCACAGACAAGGATTAAGCTAGTCACAGACTAAATGAAAATACCTTGCTCTGACATATCTTAAAATTTTGTAAAACATACATTAATATCTTAATATAACTAAGGCCTGGTCCTGGCTTAAGTTAAACCATGTTTGTGAAACTGGGCCCTTTTGTTGTTAATAATAATAATCTTATTTAATTGTGAAACTAAGATTCACACCCCTACTTTTAAGATGGCAGTACTAACACACAGATATCCAGAATATAATAGGGCTTTACTTTTAGCAATTATTTAGGTAGCACACATATTCTGAATGCCTTTGACAGATTTCAAATGAGCCATTTTAATCTAGATTAAAAAAATAATCTATGCACACCCCTTATATATATATATATTTTTTTTTTACCTCTTTTTTTTCTTTGACAGTCTTTAGGATTATGTATATACATAAATCAATGATTAAACATACTCTTTCATTATTACATATAAAATTTAAATATATAAATATATATAAAAATAAAATATTTGTGTATGTAAAATAGTATTTTGTAATTTTGTTTTAAAAAATGTATGTATAATAATCTGTAAAATGGGCAAATAACGAAGCTGTGTGTGTGGTATATATCGCATAAAAAATTTAAGCATTTAAGTTTTTGTTTACATTATATATATATGCATGTTTACTTAGTACTGTATATTAATTATGTATTTAGAAATTATATTATTTATGTATATAGAAATATATATATATATATACACATACAATATATATTTTGAAAATATTTATGTTTATATATATATATATATAAATATATATAATGTATATGTAAACATATTTTTTTCTTTAATTAGATGCATGCTTTACATTTTTATATATATAAGACAAATACACAGTATATACTGTATTAAACACACACATATGTATTATGTACAAACAACGTATATTTCAGATGCAATTGGATTCATATTGTGTGTGTATTGGGTAAAGTTAATAATTATTAAAAGTAGAAATGCAGTTTATTAAATATTACACAGTTTGATGAACATTTGTAAATACACTGGCCAAGTTATATTTTATATAAGGACATTGGCCAGTGTGTTTTACTGCAACTAAGAGTCAAAGTGCAGCAGCACAATAAAACATTACAAAAGAGTGTGCAATACTTGAGATGAAAATACTCACATTCTCTGTGGCCTCCAGAGATCCGTTCTCATTTCCATTCGTCATACTGCATGCCGAGCCGTTTAACTGGCAACAGTTTTCACTCTATAAAAGGTTTTTTTGGGGGGGATTAATGACCATGAACGAAAAAGACACAGAATGCAGAAATGTCAGATATACAAAAACAAAAAAAAAGTTTATCTGAATGTCACGATGCAAAAGTCAGGCTATAATTCCCAGAATGCTGAATGTCAAGCACAAGCCATATTGTTTAAAAGAAATAAATAAATAGAAAAAAACATTGTATCAAAATATGTGGAGTCATAATGAGGTGCTTTGAGATAAATCGAGAATATTAGACACAGTCTGAAACGGGAACGGTTGGGCAGCTCGGAACAAATCTATAAAGGATGTTGGTTGTGGCAGATGAATGCCACATGATGCTGCAGCTTAAAGGAATCGAATTAAAGATGAAACCAGACCACGGCTGTTCACCTCACAGAAGGTTCTGTAGCCGTCAACGATGGGCCGGTACCCAGTGCATCTGCATAAATTACCTGCAATGAAAACATTCGTGACTGATCAAACTTGTTATGCTTTCTGTGTATTTAAGATGGTGTTTGTGTCACCGTACCAGCGAGACCCTCAGTCATGTCCTCCAGGGTGGGCTGAGGGTTGTTTCTCAGTAATGCATACATAGACATCACCATCCCAGGAGTACAAAACCCACACTGAGACCCATGAGCCTTTGCTATGCGCTCCTGATGAAGCAAAGATTATGTCAATGATGCATAAAAATGTCCACAATTATATTATACTGAATATATGTGCGCTATTTTTTAATCATATTTAGTTTTACATAAATTGTTTTCAATGTTTTACCATATATATATATATATATATATACACACACATATTTAATAATAACAGATTTTAATAAAGCATTTTAATTGATTATTACATTTAAATATATATATAATTATTTAATTCTTAATTTGATTTGTAATTATAACTATTAATTATATTTTATTAAATTGTATTTATTTATTGAAAATATCTTATTAATATTTTGTATCTGACTTTCTTAAAGCGTCCACTAATATTATACACCATATTTACTAATAGAAATATGAAATCCAGGATATATATATATATATATAGAGAGAGAGAGAGAGAGAGAGAGAGAGAGAGAGAGAGAGAAATAAAAGCCAAAAGAAAAAGTCACATTGATAAATTTAATACAGGGGTGAAAGGGTTAAAATCAAGTACTGACCACATAGTTTAATAGTCTTATAATTAAGACTGAGTGTATGTTACACAATCATTGACAGTAATCTTGATCTGGATTGAAGGTAATCCAGATTATAATAAGGATTATTAATAATAAGGATTGTGAATAATATAGATTCTAAAGTGAATCTGTTACCTGGACTGGGTGTAATTTGGTTTTGGTGCTTCCGATGCCTTCAACGGTCGTCACAGCTGCTCCGTGAAGTTGGCACAAAGGAAGCAGACAGGCATTGACCGACCAATGACTGACCAGGAAACAAACAAGCATTTAATACAGATTTGTATCAGATTTGCATAACAAAAATTAGTTCATAAATAAAAGTGTAGAGATATTAGCAGCAGCCCTATATTCCTAAAGAAACAACATTTTAAATTTCGTAGAATTCACAGTACGTTTGAGATGGAATCTGGATTGACAAAAGTGTCATCATGGGGTCAGGCACATTCAGAGAAAAAATTTATAAATATGATGAAAGACTGCATGAAATACTTGATGCTCTTGGTCTGAGGGACGTATCTGGACACCATGACGGTACAGGCGCCACATCCTCCTCCACCACAGCCGTACTTGGTACCTGTAAGCCGCACTGCACACACACAGATTGTAAGTACAAACCTAAACCAAAGCTAAAAAAAAAAAAAAAACAGCAATATTTGCAATTACTGTACATAATCTACTTTGGAAATAATCTGGGATCATTTCAGTTGTATTGCTTTCTATAGAGGGTCAACTAATAATGGCAATAACAACTAAAAGCAACTAACAACAGACACATCACATAACAATGTACGCATACTTAAAGGGGTCATATGATGTTGCATTATTTTTATGTATTTATGCGATTGAACGTTAAAAAAAAAAAACTGTATTTTCCATACACTGTACATTTTTGTTACTCTGTGCCCCTACTTCCAGAAACGCATCAATTTTTACAAAGCTTATCATTCTGAGAAACGAAGCGAGCTCTGATTGGCCAGTTATCCAGTGCAATCCACTCTACAGTCTGCGCTATTAGTAACGCACTATAATATTCGGGTTGAACTGTTCTGGAACGGTGTTGTAAATACAACGTGATCACTGGTTACCAATTGAAAAAAAAAAGAGCTGAAGCTCAACAGCGACTCTGAAGATCTTCCATCGATTCTCACTGATGTTGGAGTCTGTGCTAAAGGAGCCCCGACCAATGTGCATACAAACAATCAAACAATCTGTTTTGCAAATCTTCTTTTTTAATATTTTTTATTGATCTTAGGAAACACTGGATTTAGACTTTAATGTAAAGATAAATAATAAAAATTAAATTTACATGTTATACTATACATGTAATGAATATAAAATATTTTTATACATGAAAGTTTCACTATTTGATAGTTATATTTTTTGAAGTTATAAAAAGATATCTTTTTTCCTATTTATTTATTTATTTATTTTTAGTAAATACACACACACACACACACACACACACACATAAATATATATATATACCAATTATAACAACAACAACAACAACAACAACATCAACAATAATAATTTGAATATTTATTAAAAACGTGTAAAAACAATCGCCTACATTTCTTCCTCAAATAAGACAGCAGCATAGTTTCGGGGTCTGGGTTGTTCTCCATTATCTGTCAATAAGAAGTACAAACATGCAACATACTTTCAGTTTATGCCGATATGAAGTCTTCAAAACATATTATAATCACTGTCTCTATTCAAACTGAATTCAATGCCATTTTCATATTATCTAGTCGTTGCTCTATGCATTACTGTTTGAACTTGACAACACGTTCACAAACACAAGATCTTCACTACATACGAACATTTACAACAAACACGTGACCAGGCTACAGGCTACTTGTAACGTTACAAAGAATTTCTGCAAATTATATGAGAAGTACCTTTTTCCCGTTGACATAGAAAAGCAAGCCATTC
Source organism: Enteromius treurensis (assembly GCA_032275025.1). Lineage (NCBI taxonomy): Eukaryota > Metazoa > Chordata > Actinopteri > Cypriniformes > Cyprinidae > Enteromius > Enteromius treurensis. The sequence continues at coordinate 4,934,836 of JAUCMU010000047.1, read as the reverse complement.
CTGGTTAGTTCGGCCATATTCGCAGAGTTTATGTCCAATGCGATTAAACTGAAACAAATCTGCAGACTGGATGACTTCTGGAATCGCCACCAAAACTGAGGAAAAGTGTTCTGCAAAGTAAAAAAAAAAGGAAAACTAGAGGTTGGAAAAGGCGGAGCTATGTGCGACTGGGAGTTATAAAGCTATCAGTAGGCGAAATTATTAAGTAATTTTTTATTAAATATCAATTCTCAAGTTTAAAATCTTCATCGTGCATGTTTGCAGTTAATGCGTCCCCATATACTTGCTCTAAACTCGCGACTCGTCTGTTCCTTTTCTCAGCACTGAGTGACTGATCCACAGCAGAAGTAAAGTTATATTTCAAACAAAACTGAATACCCACAATTACTGCTCGTTTTGTTTAGTTCGCGAAATTAGCCGATTTTAAACGATGCTTTTTAGAACAAAAAGCTCTATTTAGTCCATTTTAAGTGTTACTCATTGAGCTTCGTTAATCACTTTTTCTTGGTTCTCTGTTCGTTTGTTTGTGTTTGTCTTATTGAAGGACTTTTAAAAGTGCGTGACAGACTGGAACTGCAGAAGGTAGTCTGCAGTATTTTGCTTTTATTTATGTATATTAACCACCAGATGGCGCCAGAAGCATAAAAGTAACTTTTAAACGTGACCATAAGATGGCGCCAGTCGCCAATGCGTAATTAACGCGTCTGACCAAAAGATGGCGATAGAAGCAAGAATGATAAAAATCACCAAACCAAGAAAGTTATAGAATCATTTAACACAAAGAGTAATGTCTCAATGTGTGTTTTTTCCCCACTTGTAAACTCCACATTCTAAGTTAATGTCACATATAAACTACAAAAACATAGACTATTCGGTTTCCCCCTCAAGACTGCAGACAAAGGTTATTCCACTGTTAATGAGCTGAAGAACGTCAATAAATTGCCCACTGGCTTTGTTTTCTGGAGCTGTTGAAATAGAAACACACACACAGATAGAGAACCCTGCTGAGACCCCCTGTGAAGTGTGATCAGGGAACCCCTACAGAGATTACCACAAGTTAATACCCTACACAGTAAGAAATCGCTCCCCGCAGGCGTTTGGGATTAGCTAACCCACTAACACAAATACAAAACGCGCACATATGCAGTTACACATGAGAGACCACACTGAGAAAAACAACAACACAAAAAACATTTCAATAAACTCAACGGGTCACACACGAATGTGTTAAATGCAAAATTATATTACTCAGGAAACATGCTGACCGCAAAATACTGCTCCTTGATGCCTTAATTGCTCACCAAGCTGTATTAATTCGATTCATATATATATATGTATACATATATATTTTAAATTATGACATAAAAACTCAAGAAACAGGCTTCCTAGATGTGTTTTTATTTACTTATACGTGTAATTTATCCCTATGATCAAAGCTAAATATCCAGAGTCACTGATCCAGTCTTCAATGTCACATGATCCTTCAGAAAAAATTCTGTTTTGATCTATGATGTCACAGGATTCTTTGATGAATTGAAAGCTAAAAAGCATTTATCTGACGTAGAAATCTTTAGTGACATTATAAATGTTCATTTGAACTGTCACATTTGACCATTTGAATGCGTCCTTGCTGAATTAAACTATTCATTTTGTTTGTGTAGAATCAGTCCAAATGTGTTAATGAGTACTTCAGCCAGTGACATCTGAGGGACGGTGGCAAAGGTTAAGCTTCACTCAAGGATACACATTGCTAATCATGGTAATGGAATGTGTATTCTCACTCAACATGACCGAGAGTCTTCGATTTCTTGACAATCATGGCTAATGGCTCACTTCAGCAACTTTACTTTTTACTAGCTTTGAGCTAGTAGCTTTAGCCACGGCGCTGCAACCCCTAGCTAGCCTTGCTAAAATATGTTTCAGAGTCATTTTCCCAAGTAGCAATTACACTGTTCACAAGCATGGCATTAGCAGGTTTCCAAAGTAGAATATCAAGCTAAGTAGCAGCATAGCATGACAAAACTGTTTTGAAAAACCGTTGCACATTGTTAAACAAGCTGATCAACCAAGCTAACAATTTCCATTCCGCATATTTTGGAAATCATCAAAAAAGTTGTGTACAAACATATAATTAAGATTCTGATACATCCATTTTATAAACTCCACCAGAAAATCTGCTGAAACGTTTTAGCAACCTATTGTAGCGAACAAAAAAATACGCTAGTTATTTATACTCTGCCATTATTCGCTGCTTAACATGTTGTGTGCAAGGAGTTTCGGAATACTTGCAGAAAGCTAGTATTTCCATTATATGAATCCGTCATCTTAATGGCAACAGAACTTTTTTTAACCAATCATAGCAATGAATAATTGATGGAATCAAGCTCTGTTAAAACATCTGTTTTTTGTATGTCTTATTTTGTATGTCTGACAGTGGAGATAGAAGCTAATCATGCTAAAGCTAAACAGCAAAACTTATAGGGCCTCATGAAGCATGAGCAGCACATGTCATCTATAAATCTAATAATAGGTAAATTATCATATTAAATTAGACGTTTAAACAGTTTTACAAACTATTTACACATATCACTGCTGAAAAAAACAGCATATGCTGGGATGCTGGTTTAAGCTGGACCTTCATGCTGGTTTAAGCTGGACCTTTGTGTGTTCATGCTGGTCCTTTGCTGGTTTATGCTGGTTTCAGATGGTCCTTTGCTGGTTTATGCTGGTTTAAGGTGGTCCTTTGCTGGTTTATGCTGGTTTCAGATGGTCCTTTGCTGGTTTAAGATGGTTTAAGATGGTCCTTTGGTGGTTTATGCTGGTTTAAGCTAGTCCTTTGCTAGTTTATGCTGGTTTCAGATGATCCTTTGTCGGTTTATGCTGGTTAAAGCTGGTCGTTTTGATGGTTTATTCTGGTCCTTTGCTAGTTTAAGTTGGTCGTTTTGCTGGTTTATGCTGGTCCTTTGCCAGCACATGACCAGCATGAACCAGCAAAAAGACCAGCTTAAACCAGCATCAAAGCATACCTAACTAGAAATGCATATATGCAATTGCTGTATGTCATGAATGAATTAAGCCTATACTGTACAATGCAAATAACAAATATCTTTCTCAGGTTTTCTTTTTTTAATGGGGGGTTTGGGTGTTAAGAATATAATTTATCCTGTAGCCAATTTTCAAATCCCTCTCCCCCTCCTTTTCAGACACCATGGAGATATGAAATATGGTTTACATTTCTTATTATTGTTGTGTTATAAACCTTGATGTGTGTATATGTGTGCTAAACATGTTCATGCACTATTCTTCCTTTATTTCTTTTGTTTTTAACCATCCCATCCCCCTTTTTTATGAACAGAAAGACACACATCTGCTTTCAATCACACCTTTACAGCCATGACTCGCTCTGTTGTATTTCTTTCATCTCTGTCCAGTTTTTTTACTCTCTATCTAGCTTACCTTTTGCTCTTTATTCACCATATTTTCTGTATCTTTTTTTCTGCTTCTCGTCCAGCCAGTCCCTTTTGTAATTACCACCTTGGAACTGTTAACTGTGTTTAAGTGTGTGTGTTTGATTACTGTTTGTGTGTATGTGTGTATATGTTTAGTCAAGTCTTATAATCACAGACTAAAGCTGTGGAGATGCTGACAAAAGCAAACTACTGTTCGCCTAGCCACAGTCTAGCACAGGACCTTTGTGATCACAGTTACAGTGGATTATGTAAATATGTATTTAGAAATAATCAGTCTATTGAGATGTAGTTTGGTCACATGACATGTTAGGGTTGAATATTCTACTGTTATCCATTGTTTGGCCAATCAGGTAGTTCTGCACCAAAAATTGGATGCTATTGGTTGAGCCAGTGTTACCGTTCTTAGTCTGGTCATTTGGTATTGTGTATAAACTGCCATTTTGACTTTAGTTATCCATTTTTTCATCGCATTTAGACTCACATGATTCAGTCCGTTCTTATCTAAGATACAGCTGCCTATTAGTCATGATGGAGAGAAACAAAGAGCGTCCTGTTTATAGGCTGATCAATTTGACATGCAGATGATTTGCTCTGCCAAAACAAGTGTCGTTTAAAATAGACTCACTCATAAAGGCCACGCAAGCACATTTATGCATAACACATGCACACACACATACATATACTGTATGCACACACTACTACTATTTTAGTTTTTAATTGATATTTTGAATGTTCTTTTATACAACAAATGTATTTTTGTTGAAATTTTATTATAAGTGAATTATCTAGTTTATACCACATTTTTATTACGTTTTAGTATCAAGACTAGTATCTAGATTTTAACATTCAGTATGCTAAAATTATGCTAAAATAATTGATTACACCATTGCTATGAGGTTTAGTGCATTGCTAAAACTGTGGGTTTTTTTTTTTTTTATGTTCTGGGTAGTTGCTAAGCTGTTCAGCTCATGTGATGTTACGGCCATTTTATCACATATCATTGTAAAAATTCTAAGTGTTATCGCTAGTAGCAAGCCTTTCTTCAAAAACTTGGTGATCTGAGGTATCGTTGTTGTCTTTATAGCACAGATGTCGTTGACATATCAAACCTAAGTTTAATACATCAGTGTTTGTTCAGATCTCTTATTATCAACAACGGTGATGCTTGACTTGACTTGACAAACACCAATTAATAGATGTTAGCATTGCTACTGTATGCTTGTCTTTGTCAGAAACTTTCAGTCACACGAAGGGCACCAAACTGAGCGTGTTTACTTCAGTAAGCAAATGAGAGCTCTTGGCCATTGTCAGCAGTGCAGCAAATGGCCGGCTCGGGACCATCCCGAGGGATCTAACATTTGCAGTAGCCTTTGAAAGGTCCCGCAGAGAGAGGTTTCTCTTTAGCTAATGAAAGAGAGGATCGCCAGGGGGACACTTAGCTTTCATTACTTCCTGAGAGAGTAATGCATTTTGATGTTACATAAGCGTCCTCAGGTGCGCCTTCGCGGTATCAAACGTCACTTTTATCAGGAAAAAGGTTGGATACTGTTTCGTGTTCTTTTTTAGGAGGAGGGAAGTGTCCTCATGCATGACTGTGAAACCCATATGTGTTTTAGTGCAGTAAGGCTTGTGTCTTGATAACAGTTGTGATGTTTAATGTGTTGAAATTTAGTTTGTTGTTGTGTGGATAAAGTTAAGTGGTTTTAAGGTGTTAATTTACCCAAAAATTTAAATTCTGTCATTAATAACTCACCCTCATGCCTATCCAAACCCATAAGACCTCTGTTCATCTTCGGAACACAAATTAAGATAGTTTTGATCAAATCAGAGAGCCATCTGATCCTTCATAGACACCAATACAACTGAAATGATCCCAGGTCCAGAAACGTAGTAAAAACATTGGTGGCTTCAGTTTTGAGATGCTGGGATAATACTTTTTTTTGCGCAAAGAAAACAAAAATAACATCATTTACTCAACCATTCTTCTTCCCTTGACTTACGTCTTCTGCCATTTTAGAGAGTTTCACAATGCACCGTACACGCAAGCTTATTGTACAGTATTTTGACATAAAAACTCTTGTTTACATCCGGGGGAAATAACTATTTAAATATAAAAACATAATAACCCTTTCATATTATAATAATAACCACTTTCATTTCATACCACATCTGTTCCTCTGTGTGTTATTGTGTAATATTTACTTAATTGTTACGCATTTCAGTTCTAAAGATTAATTAAGGTAACTTTCTCTAGCTTTGAAAATACTTTTATGATAAATTTAGATGACAATTTCATTTTTGGTGTTTTCCTGTTCTCCAGTAAAAATATCTTACCATTTTTAGAACAAGATAAATTTATTTATTTGTGCTTCGTAAGGAAAGGCAGCATGTTAAATGTTGCCTTAAATGTTCTCAATGCTGTCTTTGTTAACACATTTGAATCAAATTATTTCAGATAGTTGACCTTTTAACCCCCAAACACACTTGCACACACAGACGCACACAGAAAATCATTTAGCTCTCTTTCTTGCATTATTTAGGTCAGAAGGAGGAAGCAACCAGAGTCTATAAGCTTGTTACGAGCTGCCCTGAAGAAGCGTATACATGTGAAGCCCCAGAGCGCAGCTCTACTGGGGAACTCAATGTATGTGCTTTCTGACAGACTCGTTAATCTATAGAGCCGTTCTGTACGGCTCAGAAAGAGGTCAAAGCTGAGACTAGGGTTTTATACGAGTGTGTAATATGTGTGTGTGAGATTGTGTATAACCTGATAATGTTGTATGTGCTTCGCATCTGGACTATGGTTGTCATTACGGAAGATAAGAATCACATGACTTGAACCGATTGTGATTTTATGGATAATATGTCATTCTGTTGCTCCAAACATCCCATTGTGTGCGCCATGTGCTCTCTCTCTCTGAAAGATTCAGACTGTGGCTTATGCATGGTGTGATATTGCATTTAAGAGCAGGACATGTGTTTGGAATTTGGCTGGCTAGAAAATAGCCTTCTGCAAATGTAAGTTTATCCACAAAGTCAAAACTGATATCTAATGCAGCCAATAGCCTATTAAGTCAATCAAATATACAACTAAGATAAAGAAATTGGGTTTGGAGTAACTCATAAAATGTACTTTTAGATGTATACATAGTATCCCGGTTTTCATAAAAGATAAAATGTCATATTGCAGTTCAAACTATAGTAACAAGAACTGCTATATAATATTTTTTTGCAAGGTTGTACAGACATTTACAAATATACATATACAGACAACAGATTTTTAATATGAAATATTAAAAATAAAACACATCATGCAAAAATTACATAGTGTCATGTTCCATGTCTGTCTGGTCTTGTTCTCCCCCCTGTCTGTGTGTTCTTTGGTTTAGTCCGTCTTTTGTCATTTGATTTGTTTATTCGTGCCACCTGTCTTTTTCATCTGCCCTCACTTTAGCTCAGTAGTTCTTGCATTTAAAGCCTGATGTTTTTGAGTTTGTGTCATGCGTTGTCAAAGTCTTGTGTGCCTCATGTCGTGTTGTCGGTTTTGCTGCCTCGTCAGCCTTTGTTTTGTTTGTAAGTTTTATTAAAGTTTATGTCATGGAATCTCCCGAGTCCTCTGCTCTCTGCCCTCACTGAGAGGTGCGCAAACGCACACGCACGACAGACCATTCGTGACATATGTATATAGATGATACACATAAGATGATTTTATATAAATTATATAATACATATTCAAAATATACCCATACATGTATGTTTGAGTGTTTATATACAAATGCATAACACACATACAATATAAACACAAACTTGTATTTTGGATTTGATTAATAACAATTAATCAGTTTGACAGCCCCAGTAGGATTAATTGATCATTTTTACTTCCAAAAACTGCACATTTAAATGTGTCTATTTATATTTTTTACAGTAAAATTGCACGAAATGTCCTTTTACATCTATCTATTTAGCAGATTTGTTTGATCAGTTTCACAAAAAATAAGACTTATTACTTAATGTATCTCATTATTAGTGCTATTGGATCTCAGCGCTGCGTTCAACACTATTGACCACAACATTCTTTTGAACAGACTAGAAAACTCCATTGGCATTAGTGGAAGGGCTTTAGCATGGTTTAAATCATACTTATCTGACCGCTATCAGTTTGTAGCAGTGAGTGAAGACATATCATATCGATCACAAGTGCAATATGGAGTACCTCAAGGCTCAGTACTAGGGCCGTTACGTTTTATGCTTAACATGTTACCCTTGGGAAATATTATCAGGAGACATGGTGTTAGCTTTCACAGTTATGCTGATGATACTCAGCTCTATATTTCTTCTCAGCCAGGTGAAACACACCAAACTCAGAAACGAAATGCAAAGCTTATATAGAAAATTGGATGACATTTAACTTCTTACTGTTAAATTCGGAAAAAACAGAGGTTTTTGATTACAGAGACCGTCTCTGCATTTATTAAATAAATTTAATCTCATCTTTATACATTACTATCACCAGTGGCGGTTCTAGACAAATTTTACTAGGGGGGCCAAGAAGGGGCCAGTGTTTTACCAGAGGGGCACATAAAAAAATGACAAAAAAAAAAAAAATGACAACAAACCTCGGGTTTCCCCTAGGTCCGCTGTCAGGCTTTGGTCGTTCTACGCTTACAGCA
>JAUCMU010000047.1:4915939-4926596 GCA_032275025.1 Enteromius treurensis | reverse complement strand
ATTAAAGTTTATGTCATGGAATCTCTCGAGTCCTCTGCTCTCTGCCCTCGTTGAGAGGTGCGCAAACGCACGCGCACAACAGACTATTCGTGACACATAGGCTATATTATGTGTTAAAATGCCATGTGACCATATTATATGTTTTACACACACACACATATTTATTGTTAATTTAATGTAATTTATTTATTTATTTATTTTATTTTTTTTAAATATTTTCTTGGATTGAAATATATGGAGGGTAAAATATATTTTAAATGCAAAAAAATATATATATATTTATAATTTTTTAATATAAAAAATAATAAAAAACATTAAGAATAAACTGATAGAAAATGTATTTATGTAAATATACTTTGAACACTTTTGGGGGGGGGAAACAACAACCTATATATATATATATATATATATGTGTGCGTATATATAACCTGTTATATATTATTACATATATATATATATATAATTTAAATAGTTTCAAATAATAATTTTTAAATATATAGGGCTTGACTGATAAAAAAAAAATTAAAAAAATACATTAACCCTTAGTATAAGCAAACAACAGAGGGAAAAAAGAGATAAATAAAGAGCACCTTTGATTTTCAGGAAGTCATTTTATAATTAAGATGCATACATCTGGAAAATATAGCAGCTGTTTTATGCAGGGTCTGTGTGGTTTAAATACGGCTAAGAGGCCAGACCACTTTTGACGCGACAGTGTTTTAAAGATCAAACGCTATAAGCAAACACAGAGCCGATAGTCCCCGATCAAAGAGCAGTGCACCCCAGTTGGCTTCGTAAACACACACACACTCTTACATTCATACTGAGATGCTCTGGATCTTGTGGTTGTGGTAAAACACTTCACTGATTAAATATTCGCAAGTGCTTTGATGCATAATTCTATTGTTCTGCCTCTTTGGTAAATTTTACAAGCTTTTCCAAGCTCATGGTTACATCAGGCAATATATAAATGATGCACAGGATTTTACATATTTCTGAAGGCATGTTCCGGGTTCAATACAAGTTGTTTATGAATATTTATGAAGGTTCTAAAAAGAAAGTTTTCAAAGCAATGTCATAGAAGATCCATTTTGGTTCTCCAAAGAACAGAGGTGAACAGGGTGAAGGACAAGTTAATAACCTTTTGGGGAATGCATATACATATTAAAGGTTTCTCATAGAGCCATTGATTCTATTAAAGAACCTTTATTTTTATGTGTGTGGGTAACAAGTTCTCACTCCCAACTTGGTCAATACCATTTTGCGTCGCTTTTTGACGATCAACGTACCCCTTTGTAGTCCCTTTTCGACACAAAGGGTCCTCAGTTGTTTTAAATACCAAACCCTTAGCGGCAATCAACATTCCGACGTGACAATTGTTTTTTATTTTATAGTCATAATTAAAAGATATATTGGGTCAAAACAATGGTACTGTATTATTGTATATATGTAGGGGTGTGATTTTTAAATGTAACCAGTCAAAACAGTTATATTTAAATTATATTATTTACTAATTTATGAGCACATAACTCAATCCTACCATCTTTAAATAAAACACAAGATAAAGCAGGCACATACAACCACCGTCATCATTTATTTGAAAAATATTAATATTCCAAGTCTTCTGATGCAAAACAACTAATTTGTGAGAGGAATAGACACGGTCGCTGTCCCTGTCTTCCATGTACTTCCTGTGCACCGCTGCAATCTGTGCGTGTTTAAAGCCTTTTGTTTTACTACCTTCATCGCATAAAGACTTTAAATGGCTTTAGAAGACTTGAAATGTGACACGACTTTTTGTAATGTATTTATACCGCTTGTTTATGATTTGTTTGTGCAATAAATACCTGTAACTGCATTTGCCTGTGTGTGTGTTGATATTGTTCAGAGGTGGGTAGGTTTATGGTTAGGGTTTGGTGCTCCAATATAAGTAAAAATGTATATAATAAATGGATATATGCACGCAAACCATTACATTAAGCACAAAAACTGAAAACAACTGAGGACCCTTCGCGTCAAAAAGCGACGCAATATGGTGTTAACCAAGCATCAGATGTGATGTTTCATGCATTTCTGAAAACAATTTTTTTGTTTCTAATGTATATACTAAAAAGGTCTCATTTGTAAATATGAATGTATTTGCCTACTGTATGTTGCTAAAGTTTTAAAAGTGTATCAGACCTTTGCCCACATTATCCAGTGAAATCATAGTTTGATAACTTTAAATTACATTTTCTATTGTACGTGCTATTCTGTAAATAAGATTTTTACTTGTTTTTATAAACTGCAAGATTATTTATATTTATTTTGTATGTTAATATTCAGCATACAGAACCTAAAACCTGTTTCAAAATCAAATCATTATTTTAAGGTGACTTACTTCTCATCTTCAGAAAAAATAATGTCTCATGCAGTTTTTCCAGTATGAAACATAAAGTGAACAGTCCATGTTGACTTTCTGTCACATCAAAAGACTTTTATAATGTAGACATGAATCACCTGATTGAATGTCACTTTTAGAGGCGAGTTCCTGTAAGACGGGTCCCAGTTCTCCTCAAGGTCCAGACCCATTATCGTTAAACATTATCGTCTATGTTTGGTCCAGGATTAAGTGGTGCCATTCCATTTGGAGCTTATCTATGGGGACAAACAGTGTTGTCTAATATGATAGTAAGAAGTATGATTTTATTTTCTGTAGAAATATTTTGAAAATGTGATGGCAGAGTAAATGTTAGTAAGGTCATGGATTGTGTTAAAATCAGCAAATTACACAAGCACTTGAGTCCACAATCAGCTGGTTTCCACCAAAATGTATGACATCTGAATGAGTTTTGTTTTTTTCAGACTAACTGTCTGATCTACTCAAATGAACATGGTCATTCTCACGGTTTGTGCAACAATTCTGAGCCTAAATAAACTTTGTCTTGGTTTTAGGAGCAGGGCTTTAAAGTTCCAGACAGTTTTGTAAATATTTAACAAGTGTTAACCTAACAACCTATTAACCTTGATTGAAACCTAACCTGAAGCAAACACAACTAAAGGTAGCCTCCTTTTATGCAAAGTAAAGTTATGTCCAAACATTAACCATGTTGTTCGAAAACTTGTATAGCCCCTTGAATAAGTTGGCTTCTTAGCGAGAAGTATTAACCTTTGCGTACACATGTTCTCTTTCTGCAGACTGTCTGTAGAAGTATGTTTTTATACAAAATTTAAAAAAATGTTTTGTCCATGTTATATGAGACACGTCATATGATAAATTTTAATAGTTCTTTTTTTGTTGTTTTGTTTCTGCAGCTGTTAGCTTGTGGTGCACTTGATATATGAGAAGCCATTGTTGGCCATGTGATGATTTTGTTTGAGCTCATCAAACCCTACAGATCAGCGTATAACTAGTTCAATATGAACGCAGCCATTTATTAATCAAAAGATGTTTGCGTTTGCCTCCACCCAACGATGTAACTCTTTGATCCTCAGCTCCAGGTGTTACTGCTGTTTACAAAGCCAAGGAGGGTGAGCCCTTTGTGGTGAAGGGTGAAAAGAGGTCATCTGCCAAACATTTACAGCCCAGATTAACTGTTTATAGAGATATATAGGTTTTTATCACCAAGGTATTTAAAAGAGAGTTGAAAATACTTTGAGTTGGAGAACACAGACCAGCTGTTTGTTTCAACCAATGATGTTTTTTTTTTTATCCTGGAAAAAGCCAAAACGTCTCAAGTGCATAATTAAGGGTGCAGTGTGTAATAGTTAGTAAGATCTATTGACGGAAATACAATACGAGAATAATATTCACAATAACATATTGGTTTACTAAATAATTAAGTAAATATCATTTCTTATTTTACTACTTGTAAAGAAACCTCATTGCTCATGACATCTTGCGTAATTCACAAACGCACTCATAGATGTCACTAAAATTTACACACTGCACCTTTAACGTAGGATGCAAATAATATTAAACATTTTTAACTCTATAGTTAACTCCAAGTTAACTTAACAGTCATTCGGTGGTTCACAACACGTTTGTTCTGGCGCTAATTTATAGAATTGTGATAACTTGTCAAATCACATTAAGCAGATATTTCCAGCCCAGTCTCACAGCAACTGTCCTTATTTTTCGTACAAATTAGTATGACCTCACTCGTACGGTTTCACACGATTTTGTACGTACGTATTTTCGAGTTGCCAATTCATATAAATTTATACGAATGACCTATGTACACTTAACCTCGACCCTAAACCGACCGCATGGGGTTTTAGACAAATCGTACAAAATTGTGCGAGTGAGGGCATACAAATTTCTATGAATTAGCATGAATTTGGCACCTCGTATGAATATGTTTGAACTGGTCGTGAGACTGTCTTGGATATTTCCAGTAAGAATATTTGTGTTTTAAATGGTCTATTATGAACCAGAATTCATTGGAACAGATCTGGAGAAATTTTGCACTACATTGCATGCAGCTTATTATGTTACAAAACGTTAATTGATGGATTGGAGTCGTGTGGATTATAGTGATGTTTTTTATCAGCTGTTTAAACTCTAAATTTGACAGCACCCATTCACTGTAGAGGATCCACTGGTAAGAAAGTGATATAATGACATTTGTCCAAATCCATTGTGTTCATGAAACAAACCCGCTTACATCATGGATGGCCTGAGGGTGAGTATATTTTTTGCCTATTTTAATATTTAATAAAACTATTCCTCTAATGTTAGAATTAGGTTTTTAAAGAAATTGAATTTGATTCGCAATTGGATTTGTACAAACGATTAAACCGAGCAATATTTTGTGAACATGCTGTGCTTGTTTTAAATCGGCAATTAAACGCCAATTGACACTTTGTCAATGGTAGAGTGACCAGGCGACAGTTACTGAATGCATTCAAGTTTCGGGGAGGGAGAAACTCGCAAATTGCTAATGCGTGAAAAATGGCCATTTTAAGCCTAAGGCTGCAACACTTGCCAATATTCTGACCTTTAACATGTATGTGTGTTTGGTGGTTCCCCTAAAAATGGCTCCAATATTTCTAGAACTGGCTAAGTATGGACACGGGACAGTCCTGCGTGAAATTTGATCAATTGGCATCCGATTACACTTACAGAGTTACAGGAATTCGCGCACACGCAATCTCAGGGCAGAATTGGGAGTTCTTGGCACTGGTGGCTGAGCGAACTCAGTTGCCTAGCAACCAGGTGGCTCGCTGAATGAAGGATGTCAGGATTGTCTGTACAAGAGTACAGAGTTTGCACTATATCCCCCAAGCATGCTTCAGAGTCAACGTCTTTTCGACCAATCACAGCTCTGCAATTGACATCAGTCGATTAACCATATACTCTATCAATGCGAATGACACTCTCAGCAGATCTACTTCTAATCCGCATGTTCAGTTGGTTTTCTAAGCTGGTACCTCGTGTAGGTTGGCCTTAGAGTTCAGACGAAGTTCAGAAGCATTTGAACGGACAAAAAAATGTGTATAAACTTTGCTGAGACCTTGTCTAAAGCAATATCCCGTCCAATCTTCTCTTTTCAAGCAGAAGCACCAAAATAGCAAAGTGATGGGCCCGAAAAAAAGGATAGTCTTTAAAAAGAAGACCAGTGTTCTTGTTTTCTTTGTCTTACATGCTTCATTCTTGCTGCAGCTTAAAGCAGCTAAGTACGGCAGAAATAAGCACTTCTCCTTTTACTCCCAGTCTCTCAGTCATCTGCTCTCCTCTCTCAGGAGGATGAAAGATCTGAGTCTCTACTTCACCCTGATGGGACTTCACACCAGGAAACTCTTGCAGCTCCCGCCCCCTCAAAGCAGCCAAATGATATGCTTTGGCTTTTACAACTAGATCAACAGCCTGTCTTGATGTCTGTCATTAAGCTACAGAAAATTCTTTACGAACAGCAAGAGCAGGGCAGGACATGTTTACTGTAGATATTTCTACTCTGTCTCAAACAGAAGATTTGACCCTGCAGAGATGTTTTTTTTTTCTACTTATTTATGTGACTCAATTGCATCTTTTCAACCAAAGGCATGTTCACATACTTGGCAGAACTGACGTGTTTATCGGGATCAGCTCTGATTTAACCGTCCTTGCGTTTGTATCGGTTTACTGAACACTATGGGTGTGTGTTGTGTGTCGGGAAAATGACAAGCTTTGCTCCCCCTCTAATCTATTCAGTGCCACCTTAGAAAGACTCCACTAATCAGGATATGACTTATCTTGGTTTTCTGTCGTCTCTGATTTTCTCGTTTGAAGACAACAGATGGTATATTGTCACGCCTGCGTTGTGGTGAAGCAAGGAAGCACATACGAGAATCCAGATAAATTCCAACATTTAATAATCCAACGGGTAGAGACACAGACAGGCAGAGTTTCCACACACACAGACGCTGAATCACATTTAACAACATGAAATGACCTTAATGAACCGACATGGGACTAATACTGAAAGGAACTTAAATAGCACAGACAATGAAGCTTAATGACAAGACACACCTGAACAGAATCGACAATAAACAAAACTGGGTCACACAGAGCACATGGGGAAAACCAAACGTAAACAGAGTAGGGGTGTGACAGATACTTTTGGGAAACAGTCTTCAATTCTAAAATAATTTGTGCAATTGTTTCTACGGGCAACTTAGGCTTTTAATGCTTTTGGTAAACATGGACCAGTTGATTTTTATCTTATACCCCTAAAACATAAATCAGTGACAGGTGTTAAAAGGTATTAGAATGTATGAAAGATGTTTGATTTAAGGATATTTCAGCTAATGTAAAATGTAATTAAGTTTCCACAACCTGCCTTAAAAAGGCTGATGGTAGCTGGTGTTTTCTTCTTCTTTTTCTTTAAATTTGCAAAGAGGTTGTCATGCTTTATCGAGCATATCATTTTCAAGTTATCAAAAAAAAAAGTGGGTAAACATTTGTTCACTTCCTTATTAGTAAACAGATATTGTAAGCATGTCAGGTGTGCTGTCCGGGGAGCAGGCTAGGAGTTTGGCGGACACCAAGCCCTAGGGATTTTAACCCCTAGTCTGGCCTGATCCCCATGTGCCCCCCGGGAGGAAAGTGAGATGGGTTAATAGATTGCTTGAATAGCGTTTCTGGCAATGCAGGCCCCATTGAAGCATTTGGCCGTTAATGGAATAGGAGAAAAAGATAGATACGAAGTAAGCTGTTTATTAAAATGCAGAGACAAACTCTAAACCTGAAAACGATAATTACTGGAAATTAGGTGTCCCCAACCAAGCAAGCTGAAGGCGACAGTGGCAAGCAACCGAAACTTCATGCCTTGGAGAAAATAACCTTGGGAGAAACCTGGCTTACCCGGGGCCAGTTCTCCTCTGGGCGGATGCCCGACACTCAATCTCTAGTTTAATATGTCGAGGCGGTGGAGGGATGCAAAGACCGAAGATACCA
This sequence comes from Enteromius treurensis, assembly GCA_032275025.1. Classification (NCBI taxonomy): domain Eukaryota; kingdom Metazoa; phylum Chordata; class Actinopteri; order Cypriniformes; family Cyprinidae; genus Enteromius; species Enteromius treurensis. The sequence continues at coordinate 4,919,179 of JAUCMU010000047.1, read as the reverse complement.
GGGAAGGGGAGTTTGCAGTATTTAAAGGGAAACCTCTTGGCTCTGATAGGGTAAGCAGGTAATACTGAGATCGGCGGCAGCTGTGGTTAATCATTTGTACATGCTCCTCCCAAAATTTGTTTGCAAACATTATTTAAAGTAGCAGTGGCTGAAAAAAAAATTATACATCCTTCCTTCTCTTTTACTCCTCTGTTTTATTAACGGTGTAAATAAAGCTCACACTTTCTCTTATATCTTGCATAATTCCAATAAATGCATTTTTGTCTTTTACTCTCAGCATTTTTTTTTTATCCAACCAACTTGAAAGTGGAACAAAAAGGTAAGAATGAAAAAAGATTGTATGTCTGTACGGCTTTAATGTGAGCAGGATTTGATCATTTAAGGTGGAATTTAACCGTGCACCAATGTCCCTTGGGTGATATTTTAATTGATTAAAAAAAACTTTACTTCATTTTGAATTGTTTTTTTTTTGTTTTTGTTGTTGTTGTTGTTGTTGTTGTTTTTTGTACACATAAAATAACACTTTTTTTTCACTTTAGACCAATCCTGTGAACATGGTGGGAGCTCTGCTGGTTCATTTGCTCTTGCAAGGTATTAAATTTGTTTTTGTTGAGCTTTTGCACAAGAAATTCTCAACTAAATATTAATATTAATTAGTGCTGTGTAGCAATTGCATTTAAAGAAAAAAAAAAATCGAATTATTAACATTGTGTGGCGCTTAATTAATATAATTAGTCATGTTTAATCGCACATACAGTACATACAGACATTACAAGAAGCAGTTTTTATTATTATTATAATTATTATAATTATTATTATTATTATTGAATACAAGCCTATAACTTAGCTTGGCTAGAATGCAGGCCCGGCTCCAGATAGGAGATGCAGGGTAGGCTAAGTAATATTCCAGGTGGGCCAGGGTTATGAAGGTAACCCCCGTATGGTTGATACTTTTAATTTAACTTTTAACTTAACTTTTAATTTAATTTCCCTATTTTTAATTTTTTTAAGCGAAGGAATGAAAGAATGTTAACAACATTTGTTTTGCATGTAATTCACCCCAATGATATTTGCACATTTTCACACTAAGGTTATGGGATATAGTTCTTGCGACTATATGATGGAATTATATTTGCATAACTCACCTGTAGTAGTAAAGCCAATAAATATCACGTGCCAACAAAAATGCATGTAAAAACATCTGATAATTTGTATGATGACACCGAAATACAAGCATTCTTGAGGAGCTGCAGAGTGAAAGACAAAGCAAAAGCATAAACAGTACATTATAAAATCTTAGATTTTTGGATTTTTTATGAGATATTTATATTTCTTTAAAGTTTAAACTATGATGACTTATTTGATGATGACATTTATTAAAGCCTTTCAGTTAATTCAAATGAAAAATATGTTAATTGAAACCAAAAACAGACTTCCACTTAATGTTCTCTGACTTTCATCCCACAGGTGTTCTGCTGTATGACACTTTGGCATGGGAAGTGAAAATGCCAAAATTCATTCATGGCCTCAAAGGTTCCTGTCTAGTCATACCATGTTCTTTCAGCTACAGATCATACCCACCCAAAAACCCACATAGAGTTGTGTGGTATCAGTGGGCCTCTAGAGGTTATCCTTTAGTTTATGATCCATGGTATCCAAATGATGTCATTTGGAATTTCAAACGGAGAACCGAATTATATAGAAATTCAAATTGGGAATGCAGTTTGGTGATTAAAACAGTGGAATGGTCCCATAATTTAGAGACATTATACACTTGGATTGACCCTGAAAATGTTGGAAGCAGCACCTACGCATTTTATGATGTCACTTCTACAATTTTTGTCGATGGTATGTAAATATTTCTGGAATGGTATTCTGTATACCACTGTAATATCTGTGATTGTTTAACCGTACATAGGACTAGGCCTGGCTTAATCTAAGCTATTTAAGATATTTAAGTTTAATTTTAACTAATTTTACAAAAATGCCTTAGAAGAAAATATTACAGTTGTGTATCCTATTTCAAGATATGTCAGAGCAAGACTTCATACATCTCTGAAAACTGAGTTTGAAACCAAATCATTACAAATAATAATAATACTAATACTAATACTAATAATAATAATAAAAAGATAACAGAAAAGTGAAGTTACTTCTGAAACTACTTGTTTGCAGATTCCCCTTGGTTTTGTTTCTAATGCAATGGAATAAATATTTATTAGTGTCAAAATATTTAAATATTTTTAAAAGCATACCATGTACAAATTCTGATGTTTCTGTCCATCATAGAAAGACCAGATCAGCCCAGCATCAATTTTTATGGAGGTGAGAAGACAGGTGACCCCATCAAAGTAGTATGTTCAACTACTCACACGTGTCCTTACAACAAACCAACCATCACTCTGAACGGTATAGAAGGATCTGATCAAATAAGTCAAGAATCTCTTGGTGACGGCCTGTGGAAAATCACTCTGACACGCAGAGGTTTTGTAATGGCAGAGCAATCGACTATTCACTGTTCAGTAACACATTATGGTGGTATAACAGTGACATCTAAAAAACACAAAAGGGCAGAATGTGAGTAAACAAAAAACTGAACTGCTTTGTATGCTATTAGCTGTAAGTTCACATTAAATGTCACACTGGAACCTATTATAATATTTCAAATCAATTTCAGGTGTTCTTCATAAAATAACGATTGAACCTGAAGTGGCAGATGTCACAGTGGGCGTTAAAAAGAACTTCATTTGCAGTGTCCACCATTCCTGCCAGAATAAGAATCCAGTCATCACATGGAACTACAACAACATGCAGGTCACAACAAAGGAAAAAAAACCTTATGGTTTAAATTGGATGAGCTATTCCAACATTGCCTTTCTGGCTAAAAAAGAAGATAATGAGAAGCAGCTGGCATGCACTGCAACATTTTCTGGAAGGACAATCAAAGCTTTTGTTACTTTGCAAGTACAACGTGAGTTCTTTGCAAGCATCACGTCTGATACAATTGATCTCTCTCTTTTGTCTGATTAGATATCCTATCTAGGCGTTTTTTTGTTTGTTACATTTTATAAACTACACACTGAAAAAAAAATTAACCACTTAAACTCTGCAAAATTACATTCAAGTTGTGCCTTGAATTTTTAACCCTTTGTGTGCACCAATCACCCCATATGTGGTACCATTTGAAAGCTTAGAATCTCTATTTTATGCAGATATGAATCACTTTGATATTTATTTTAC
>JAUCMU010000047.1:4893973-4910438 GCA_032275025.1 Enteromius treurensis | reverse complement strand
TTTGTACTATAAGGAATCGCTGAAGCTATTCGCGCTCAGTCCCATCGCGGATTTCTCAAGTTCAGTCGAAATAAAAAAACCCTGCAACCTATTTCTTTATATTTGCTTGACGAAATTGCTTGATTTTCATCATGCGTTTCACACAATTATACACTACATTCCTTGTTTCACTTTTACTGAGTTTAATATTTTTTTTCAGATCGTTCATTCATTCATTCAAATAGTAACGTTAGTCTTAGGCTAGGCTAGCTTCGCGGGTGAAACTAGATAAATAGACAATTTTATGATGTAGGGCGAAAATGAGCTTCCCCTATTTGGCAGACCATTAGCCGCCACTGATTAAAACACACTAACAGCTTAAACAGATATCTAAAGTTTAGAGAGCTCTTCTTTGACACCGCAAATTCACAGAATGGTCGTTCCCTTGGATCTGTGGTCTGTTAGTCTCACTACAATCTTATGAAAGGCTTCTTTTTTAGGCTGAGTCATCAGTCATTCTCTAACAGAGATGCCTCTTTGGCAGCCTTCCCTTTATAAATGCAATTTTATTCTTCTTCATTTTAGTAGGACTTTCCTCCCTGATTTATCAAGAAGTTGTAATCCCTCATTCTATGATCCAAGAACATTGATTTAAGACGTGAGGAGAAGCAGAGTGATATTTGTAAGCCTTGCTACTACTTGTGTGGTAGCTTCAACCAGATGGTTTAACCTGTGGACCTTTATCGACTTTTCACAAATACAGTACCCTGGTGTATACGCATACATGGGCAAGAGCTTGCTCAGAAAGTAAATTAGTTCAAGTAACTTTCACACTTTGCAAACAAAACTGGAGGCCACTTGAACCGTATCCTAGATCTCTTAAGTGGGCTCAGTATGGTTTATAAAACAGCTTCATTCCACACCAAAAGCTACAGCGTGAAAGTTTTCTTAGTGGCATGATTAGGGTTCTATCCTGTCTTACATGAGCTTACCTGTAAAGCAGGGGTCTCCAAACTCTTGCCACCCACACCCGCTTGAAAGTTTCCCATTTGCCTAGTAAGACCTTGATAAGCTGGTTCTGGTGTGTTGGGGTTAAAGCTAAACTTTGCAGAACAGTGACCCTCTACGAACAGGATTGGACACCCCAAAAGTCCCAAATTTACATCTCAGGTAGGCAAACATGTGGATAATTCCTACTTAGAATTGACAGAAAGCAGTAAACTCTTCAATTTCCTTAATGCAGGTTCTTTTTGGAACAAACTTCTTTAGTTAAGAAAACCCTTCAATAATCTTATCTGTCTTGATACTTTTGCAATAGGAAATTAAGGTTTAATTAAGGATTTTGTTGCACTTTACAGAGTCAGTTGTTGAGTGAATGACATGGCACGTTTCTAGGCTACAGCTAAAAAATCCCTTTCTCCTTCAAGCTGAGGGTTTCCTAACAACTTCCAGGCAGACCAATGTAACTCATCAGGCTAATATTGACCTAGTGCCTGGAAAGAGCAGTGATGTGTGTTTGACAGGAAGTAGGCTATAGTAAAATAAATCTGCCGTTTTACGTCATTACTTAATTTCAGGCTCACTGACCATTCAGAAACTAGATATTTACCATAGTTTAACGTGCATTTATGATTGTGCCTAACAGTTTTATTGCATGCTTTTAAAAAAGTATGTGTTTAATCTTTGAATATGGTCACCACATGGGTGCTGGCACCAGTGCCAAACCTTTTCAGACACTCAGGCAGGAACTAGCAGGAACGAACCCACATCAGAAACAACAGCTGCACGTCCCCACCATTTTGTTCTGGCATTTACCACCAAAGAGGGTCTTGAGCTTTAAGATGGAAAACACGCAACTACAAATTGAGACCGGAGGAACATGTTCACAGATTGTTGACATTATGCAATGCTTTTGGCTTTGATGGTGATGTACTAGACAAATTGTTCATAAGAGGGTTGAGATGGCAGGGTTGAGTGTGTCTTATGCATCTTCTTTGGCTAGTACTGTGTTGCTGCCTTAAATAGGTGCTATTTCATTATAAAAAGTGGTTGATGATGTATGCAGACATAATCAAACGTTCAAAGGATAAAGCTGCTCCAAATGGGTAGGAATGACCCACATGGGATAAGTGGTTTTAGGAATGAATGGATGGGTAAGAATGAGATATCCCAAGTATCAGATAAAATGGTGATCAAAAAGGAGATTTGCAGCATGGCAACTCCCCCACCACAGCATGCCAAATGATTCATTTGCTTTCCTAATTAAAGTGATAATGAAATGCACTGGAAAGTTTCAGTATTCAGATGAGGCTCTTGTTCTGACGCAAATAAAACATGTTTCTGCAGAACCGCACACTCAACACTACAGAGAGCGTCTGATTGGGGAGACACATGTGTAGCCACACACCTGGGAAGGAGGGAGTAACCCATCTGTGAACTCTCCATGCTGTCTGAACACGCTCTTACAAGCACTCGTGCAAAGGAGCAGAAAAGTAAAATGGTGCGAGAAATGAAGAAAAGGATGGATTTAGTGTGGAGTTACGAGCTGTAAATTACAGTGCATCTTCAGCCCTTTATTTCTGAAATTTGTTAGTGGCTTGAAATACGTTTTGTGCATTGGATAGCATAACAACATAAATTAGCAAAAATGAAAAAAAAAAACTGGGGCATTTAGAGTAATGCATTACAAATAACATAAGTTATGTAATCAGAGTTCCTTTTTCAAGTAGCTAGTAAAGTAGGCTTTTTTATATTAAAAATAAATTCCAAACTCAGCTCAGGTAGTACAAAATTAATGCAATGCATGAAGTATGAAGTAATGCAAGTTTATAGTGTAATGCAAAAGTCTACCTAGTCTCATGTCAGAAATGTACCTGGGTGCGATTTTTAAGCGAGACATGAAATATGTACCAATGAGTAACATAGAGGTACAAGTACGTAAAAATGGTGTTGCCCAGAAAAAAGTGCACAGAGGTACATATTTTTATGAGACCAGGTTGGCAAAAGTAGAGTATTCCGTTTATGTGTAATGCAAAAGTAACCTTCCCCAACGCTGGAGAGTAACCTTCTTGTTCTCGGCCGGTGTCATAGTTTGGGATTACTAGCCTTTAGAGAGAGATAATATGGAATTGTTTGTCTACAAATTTTAGAAATTCTTTCACACAGTGCTGTTGAGAACAAATGTCAGTGACCTTGCGGGACAGCAGTGAGCTGCAGCCAGTCACAAGTATGTTACGTAACAAAGAGTTCTAAGTTTAATGGCCTGTCTCAGTAATAGGCTTGACCGAAACCCTTTAGGGCACCGTAAAACAGTGTCCTCTTACTGACAGGAACACAAAACATCTTATTTGTTTAGCAGTATGTTAACCATTCTGCCTTGTCTGCCTTCCTTGTGTTAGAACAAATTTACAAACACAGAGGGATCCACTGATGTCCATATGGTGAATATTTGCCTTCTTGTTGAGAACTCAATTTCTGTCCTGACACTTGTGTTGGGAGTTAGGACTTTCTTTAAGCCTCGACAAACAGCTGAAATGACTCAGATGTTAAACTGGTGTTAACGTTTAATCCCTTCGAGACGGGGTCTGTTGGGCTCTGTTGAGGCTGGGTATTACAGGTCAGAAGTCATCGTGTTAAACCTCCTGATTCACAAAATCTCAGACTCACTTAAATAATCTTGCTCTAAAGCTGTGCATATGTGGAATTATGAGACTAAAAGAGCCAGTAGCATTTTGAAGTCCATCCATCTAAGTGTCTGTCTATCATTCTGCCTGAAAGTCTATAGGACAGGTTCTTATCAGTTTATCTGTTTATCTAGTCACTCTGATTTCTTGCCGTTCTGTCCACTTATCGGTCTATCATTCTGCCTGTCTGTATATACATTGGAAACAGTTTGTGACCAAGGTTTCTGATATTGGATTGTTGGCACAGTGTGATGCTAGTGTCATATGACCTCATCACCAATCAATGCCCTTTGATTTGACTTTTTTAGCACAAAGGCTCGAGGCGCAGCACAGTGCGCCATAAACAAAATACAAATACCCTGGAAGCTCAGCACTGACAACAAAACATGAAAGCTCCATTGTATATTTAAGACAGCACTGTGGTTAGCATATACGACACATTCCCGTAGACTTAATCCAGACGGTGTGATTTAAATGGCCCAAATGCATAAAACACCCACACAGGATGAGAAGATAAACATAAGAGAGAGAGAGAGACTTGATGGCATTGAACTACTAAGCAGGATTAATCAGTTCTCAACAATATGCAGTAAACAAACACGGCGGCAAAGCAGCGTCTTCCATATCCATGAGCCCAGAAATGAATGATACATCGGATGAAAGAGGAAGACAGAAAGAGATGACAGGAAGGTGAGAGGGGGTGGGTGGGTGAAGAAGTTGTGAGAAAGTAGGGCACAGGAACAGAAGGGAGAATGATAGATTTCTGTTTAGGTGGGAGATATCAGTTTCTGCACAACAACAAAAGTAGAAGAAAAGGCAAAAATCTGTAGTGATTGTGAATGGTGCATGTATTATATTATGGGATAATATTACACTGCCGTTTTCAGTGTGATCTTGGTTACATCAGCAGAAAAGAGATTTTTTTCTTTTCTCAAAAGTTTTAATGAAAGATTATGAAAACTGAAAGATTATTAAAACTTCCCCATGCAAATTTAGTTAATCTGTGTTGTAATCTGTGTACAATATACAATCTGTGTTGTCTATTACTAAACATTATCAAATCTAAAATAATTTATTGTATAAACAATATAAAATAACCTTTTGAAAACTCATAACTGGTGTGTAAATAATGAAAACTTTATTATTATTTTACAATAGATTAGGGCTTTTTGTCCCCTTGAACTATTTCTTTTAATAAAGCAACACTCCACTTTTAACTTTTAACTTAAGTTTTACCATTTTCGAATCAATTCAGCCGATCTTCGGTTATGGCAGTAGCACTTTTAGCTTAGCTTAGCATAGATCATTGAATCTGGTTAGACCGTTAGCATCTCGCACAAAAATGACCTAAGAGTCATCCTTTTTAAGCTTGACTCTTCTGTAGTTACGTCATGTACTAAGACTGACGGAAAATGATAAGATGCGATTTTCTAAGCCGATACGGCTAAGAACTCTGCTCTTATTCCGGTGTAATTATCAAGGAGCTTTGCTGCTGTACCATAGCTGCAGCAGGCGCAATGATATCACGCAGCACCTGAAAATGCTGGGGACTGTTTTCGCTGTGTAATATCATTGCGCCTGCTGCAACCATGGATTGCTCCATTTGCTGAAGCCTTTTCTACAAGCAGGCCCCATTTAAGTTAATTTGACCAGTGAACCGTCAGCTTTCCCATGTGACCCACTATAGTGTGTTTGAGAGAGACGGTAAACGCATAAATACATTCCTCCCTCCTTCTCTAGAGGGCTTTACCCCTTTTCTGAGAGCATCTGTTCCGCTACCGTAGATGTCTCCACTTATTTCAATCTATTTAGATGCAGAATGACGAGTCTAAAAGTGGGTGAGCGGACAAAGAAAGACAACGCTTGGAGGAGAGGGAACAAGGAGTTAGAAATAGATTAAAAGTGGAAGGCAAAAACAGGTGTCGTACAAAAAGAAGGCAATCACGAGTAGGCATGTCACAACGGGTAACACACACCTAAATATTTCAGTCACAAAGACTGAAAAGCTGCTTCTCCAGGTGTGTTTTGAAAGCTTCATGGATTCACCCAGAAAACAGGGATAGAGGCGTACGGGAAACAGGGTTTAATAATAAACAAATCCTTCAATATGACCCAAATAGATTTTCTTTTTTTCTTTCTTTCAAACATGCAGAAAATATTTCCCCCTGCTTCTTCGTGGCCATTTTGCGTTTTACTTTTAGAAGTTTAAAATAGGACTTTCTGTGCTCCATAAAAACATACAATTTGCATGCAATTGCTCAGACAACTCATTACTGAAAGTGAAACAATACATGTTCTGAGTAATAAATTACATTTTAATCATTTGTTTCTGTGAGAGAGTCCTTCAACACAACAATGTGAGTATATAATTAAAGAAAGTGGAAGCATGAAATATATATATTTTTATATATTATAGTAGTTGTAGTTTGTGCAGAGGCAAACTGTATTTCCGTCTGTCTTGCTTTTTTTTTTTTACACAGAATAATAAATAATAAAACAAATAGATTGTTTTTTTTATTTTACATGTTATTTTTATTGTATTTTATTCTATTACAATAAATTATTTTATATTGATTTTATTTATTATTTTATTTTGATTTGATTTGTATTTAATCTACTATTATTTTATTTAACTGAAAGTCACATATTAATTTTATATATTTATATATCTTTTTTTAATTGCATTTACACTTATTGATATATTTTTATTTGTTATTTTACATTTTAGTTATTATTTTATCTTTTTTATTTTTTGCCATGAAAGACACACAGTTATTCCAACACAGTCTCACGACCAATTCGGACAATGTGGCAAATTTGTGCTAATTCATACAAATTCATACGGCCTCACTCTTACGATTTCGTACGATTTGTCTGAACCCCAGTGATGGGTAGGTTTACAGGCTGGGTTAGATATAGGTAAGTCGTACCAATTCATACGAATTAGCAACTCGTAAAATATGTACGATTTAGCAAAAATTAATTCGTACAAGTGAGGTCATAAAAATAAGCCTCCTCGTAAAATATGTATGAGTTGAATCATTAAAAACCATAATCTATGCAATAAAATATTTGAAAACAATAAACACATACATAAACACATTATGTCAGGATTTTTCGAATTAATTTATAGCGGTTTTATTATAATAGTAGCTATTATACTGGGAACTATAGGGTTACATGGTAAAAATACATCAAAATAATGTTTTACACCTATCATTGTTTTGTTTTCTATTTCTCTGCTGGTCGCTGGCAGCAGTCTTGACATGAGTGTTGTTTACTGATCATATCAAATAGTTTCCCTGGGAACAGAGATATTTCCTTATCTGCATTTCCATAAATAAAATTATGAGTAATCCCTGCTTTTATGCATGATACGACAACAAAATATGACCAATTCACAGCAAGTTCACTGGAAAAAAACTCATGCATTGTCCAACAGTAACCGCTCAATCGCCACTGATCGTCCCATTTTCTGGCCTTTCTTATAGGCTTTCTAGTGGGTGCCACATTAATTATTAAGCTCTATTTATAGGACCCCATTACCTGCTCCAAAAAAAGCCTGTCATTCCCACAGCATGGGATTTTAGAAAGGTACTGTGAGATGAGTTATCTATATCATCTTTCCTGTGGCCTCGGTGGGTTTTTGGATTATTCAGAGCCGGTCTTTCATCCTGTGACGTACCATTCCAGAATTTCACACTCAAGGCCATGGGTTCATTTAGATGATGGGTAATTAATGTGGCTGAAATTATGGCGCACACTTACTGCGATTGTCAAAAAGATGAAGCAGTACAGATATAGCAGCTATATTGGTTTATGGGTCAATGACAAATGAGGATGTCTGGGATGATGAAAAGCAAAAATAAAAGTCTACTTCATGATCGTCTTGTATTGAGTTTGGTTTCATACATTTTTTGAAAACACTTTTGTACAGGTATTTACTTTTTTCTTGATTTACCATTTACACTTTTTAAATTTCAAATCTTTCATACTTCTTGTGTGTGTTACTGAAATAAGTCTCTTATGTCTGTCAAGAATAAAAAATATAGTAACATTGGCAGAATTAAGAATATTAGTACAATTAGAAATTAAAAACATTACTGAAATGAACATATTAAAATCTAAATATTATTTAAAAAAAAACATCATAGTCTACCATATAAAAGTGATTAAAAATTGATCAAAAGTGACAATAAATTAGGACATTTACAATGTTTTATATATATATATATATATAGAGAGAGAGAGAGAGAGAGAGAGAGAGAGAGAGAGAGAGAGAGAGAGAGAGAGATGTGACCCTGGACAACAAAACCATGTCATAAGTGTTAATTTTCCGACATTAAGATTTATACATGATCTGAAAGCTAAATAAATAAGCTTCCCATTGGTGTATTATTTGGATGGATGGGGCAATATTTGAGCGAGATACAACAATATGAAAATCTGGAATCTGAGGGTACAGAAAAATCTAAATGCTGAGAAAATCACCTTTAAAGTTCTCACATGAAGATCTAATCAATGCATATTACTAATCAAAAATTAAGTTTGAATATGTTTACAGTAAGAAATTGACTAAATATCTTCATGGAGCATGATCTTTACTTGCTATCCTTAGGATTTGTGGCCCCCCAAAAAAATCTAAAATTTTGACCCAAACAATGTATTTTTGGATATTACTAAAAATAAACCCCAGCGACTTAAGACTGGTTTTGTGGTCCAGGGTCACATATATATATATATATATATAGGAAGTAATAGCTAATAATAATAATAATAATTAAGCACCAAATTATCATCGAAAGTATCATGTATTTTCTATAAAAATGTTAGGCAGTAAAACTGTTTTATAAAAACCATTATTAATCATTGAGAACCAAATTAAAATGATTAAATTAAAATATAAAAATATATAAAATTATTGGTGTTTTTGTTAAAATTATTACAGAATAAGGACTTCTTTCAAAATTATTTACAACCTTTTTAAATGTTTATATATTTCTCTGAAAGCTGCATTTTCCTTTTTGCTAAATAACACAGGAGGCTTTTTAGGATTAAAAGTGTTTTCTTTTTTCTTTTTTTTTTTTTTTAAAGTGCAAGAGAGTTTATAAAAAGCAGCACATGCAGCATGACACATCTTGCATGCAAAACTGTCTTTAAAACGTTTAAAAATCAAGCTAATTCTCATTAAAAACCACAGTACAGCATAGTAAAAGTACATTTTATGTTTCCATGTGTATGTGTTTACATCTGTTCATACCCGCCCAGCAGGTGTTGTGTTGCGTGCCTCTAGGCCCCCGTCACACCCCCATCAGAGGGATTTCTCCAGCCCACTGTGGCTTATTCTAATTACACAATGGCTGAATTCTCCTATTAATATCCATTTTCAATCTCGCTGAGAACTAAAAGGTCATTATCCCGGTCCCGAGAGTGTGCCACGCTCAAACGCACGCACGTGTGGGCCTCGGCCAGCCTGGAGCTAAATCAAAGGGATTGACGTCGTCCAGCGCTGTGAAATCATGTAGATCTGACAGCTCAGGGAATTATGGGCGATGGCTGTTGTACCAAACGGCAACTTTAATTACAGAAAACAGCCTCGCCGCCCGTGATAGTGCTGGATGCTGACTTTTCAAACAAGTGTTTAGGTCAGGTTGCACACCAAAAAAATGCTACACATGTTACGTATAGTTCAGTGTAATTTATTTAGAATATTTTTGGCATCATGGGCATAAACAGTCTTCATTTCACTACATGGTTACAGCAACCTCTGGTTGTAGCTCAAGGTAGCATTTAAGCAAAATCTAGGTATATCTAGGTATTATGGGCTAAATGTTTGTTTATATGTTGCAATTATGCATTTTTCCCCCTTAGTATTCTGAGCTTACATCTTGGAACGCTGAGGTATACTATTTTGGCTTTAGTCAAACTTACATGTCACAGTTTGGACAGAATTCTTGCAATTCTGCTTTTTTCTTGCAATTCTGGCTTCTTTCCTTAAAAAGTGTATATCTCTGAGTTTCCGTGTCCCAATTTTGAGTTTATATCTCACAGTTCTGGTTCTTTTTTTCCCCTCAGAATTGTGAGAAAAGTTCAAAATGTGAGATTCAGAATTGTGTTGGGAAACAAGCTACTGTAAATAAATCTCTGCATTACTGTTTTATTTATTTGTTATGTTATTCTGAATTGAAAACTAGCGTCCATACTGTAGGCCAGGCTTGTTGGGCACTGAAATTTAAAAAGAAACACATAAAAAAGGGAGAACAAATGCACTGCTAATTACACAAGAAGAGCATAATAAATGTACAAAATAATAATTCAAATTCACATACAGGTGCTTGTGGGCATTCAGTTTAAGAAATTATTTCATAACAAAAGTACTCTTCTTATAGGGTTCCTTAAAAGCACAGGCTAGCGATTATTATCAATATTTACGGAGTTAATATCAAGCAGCAACATGGGTCCGGCCCATCATTTTTTCACTTTAATGCATTTTAAATTATTGTCTAGTTCATTTTTTTTTTTTTTTTTTTACCATTTACGTTTTTGGTTCTATATGAAAGCATATTATTCATCACTTTTTTTTATCCATAGTAACACTTAACAGTAACTTTCAATAATATCTTTAACAAGAAACATGCTTAAAGTGTGTAACCAAAACCGAAATATAAAATCGCAAAAATAACGATTGTTCTCCAACAGGTTTCCCTAACTTATCAGCCATCAATTGGGCAAAGAAACAGCCCCGCCCCCAACCTAATGCCATTGGTTGAGGCAAAGTTATTATGTTGCGAAAAAGCATATCTAACTTTTTATCCAATATTTATTCTTTGTATTTAAGCCCTCGCCTTGAACAGTCAAAAAGAGTTTGTGTAGATTCAAATAGAATTATTTCGGACACTACGTATGAATGTGCATTAATCAATGATCTGCTGAGCATTTTGATATTATTGAAAGCTGCTGTAAAGTGTTACCAAATACTGCACACCAAGGCAAAACCCATCATGTCTTCAATGGCAACATTTAGTTTACCAAAAAAATGACAGTTCCGTCATCATTTACTCACCTTCACGTCGTCCCAAACCTGTATAGCTTTCTTTCTTCTACAAAACAGAGATATTTTTGAAAAAAATGTTTCAAGTCAAAGTCAATGGTTTCCAAATGTTTATTTTGGACCCCATTGACTTTCACTGTACGGACAAAGACAGGAGAAGCTAAGTCATACAGGTTTGAAACAACCCGAGGTGAGTAAATGACACAGTTGTCCTTTTTTTGGGTGAACCATCCCTTTAAAGTCTCTACAAATCTGTAACTGTCTATCGTTTCTTCTTCTGTTTAAGAGATTTCCTTCGTTTGACGATCATCTCATACAGTTTGTCCATTCCTTCATGGAGACCCTCGCCAATGATGGCGCAGGCCGGTTGAACGTGATACGTGGTGGAGGGACTCAGTTCATGGAGGGCCAGGTGTTTCTCGATCTCGCTGACCGTCAGGGATTTAGGGAGGTCCTGCTTGTTGGCGATCACCAGCAAAGGAGTTCCTTGGTTCTCTGCGAATTTGGTGACTTTATGCAGCTCCGTCTTGGCTTCCTCGAGTCGGTCGACGTCTACGGAGTCCACCACGTAAATAATACCGTCCGTACATCGGCTGTAGGATTTCCACAAAGGTCTTAACTTCTCCTGCCCACCCACGTCCCAGAAGTGACAGCTGATGCCTTTGGCGGTGCCATTGCTGAGTTTGATCTTCTCGGTGTTGAAGCCAATGGTTGGAACGGTGTTGACGAATTCGTTGAACTTTAACCGATACAGTACAGTGGTTTTACCGGCCGAATCCAATCCGAGCATCACAATGTGCAGGGACTGGAATGCAGCAATGTTGGAGAAACCGTTCCCCATCTTACGATGAATGTATGACAATCAATAAATCACATAGCAGCCTTGCATCTACAAGCATCTGAAGACCAGCTTGAGGCTTCCTGCCACCCGATTCATTGGTTTGTTTAGTTTCCAAGCTTGATGTCTTGAAAAACCACCAGGTTATGATCCCGTAAAAAAAAAAAACATACACAGGAGAGGCACCTCAATGTGTCAACGGTCCATACTTATCCATGCAAACTCATAACAGCATCCTTGATCTCCATCACACATCAACCCAGGCAGGTATGCATGGCCGGTCTGGGAAGGGCGTTGGGTTCTCCTCCTGTTTTTTTTTTTTTTCAGATGATATGCTGTGCTGCAGACCGCAGACCTCCGTTTATCTCCTCTTTACGTTTGCGAATAGTCCAATCAGATTTCTTTACCATGCAGCATAAATCCGAGACAGTAAGGTCAGGGAGCGAGGCGTTTCCTCAGTGGTGATAAAAACAAGTCGACAGTGAGAGTAGATGGAGGTTTCCCCGCTGTGCTCTGCTTCACACTGAAGCTGCTGCTGCTGCTGCTGTCTGTGCGTGTGCATGAGGAATACAAATCTGTGTGAACTCCTCCCACACAGGGAAGCAGAAGCATGGAGATGCCAGTTCATAAAGTCACTTCACAACACCGCATGCGAAGACAGCCCATGTGCATATCAGGAACACATCATGAAACATTTATATATATATAGATATAAATAAAATAAAACAAAATAATATATAAACAAAAGTATATATTTAAACTAATATTTTTTAAATATATATATTTTTTTAGTTATAGTATAGTTTGTATTGTATAAAATGATTAATATTACTTTATGTTAGTTTAAGGTTCTTAGATTTGTAATAATGATTTGGAAAACTGAATTACGGCATGTTTTTATTTTAAATTAAAAATCAATTTAATTTTTTTTTAAATAAGTATTATGGTGAGACATTTTAGTCCATTAGATGATATATATTGTAAAAAAATAAAAATAGCAATAAAAATTAAATTTAAAATAATAAAAATAATAATGAACACATAATTAAAATGTGAGTTTGCTGACACCTAGTGAGAAATATATGTATAACAACCTCTATTACGAGTTCGCCTGCCCATCCAGTCTTGATGGTTAATGGTGAACAAACTTGGCTTGCTGTCCTCAATGGACACTCAAACCCAGGGCTTGAATTGACATTGGGACAGTGCAATAAATGCATCTTATATATTGACATGACAATGATTAGGCTCCTCCCGCAACTATATAATTTGTAACTAGGCCTATATAACTTGTATCTACAGTTGTCAGCAGATCACTGAAAACCAGTCATGAAGTGATTAAGAAGAGGTATTTGTGATTATAAAACTAAAATGTATTAATTCTGAAGGCTATGCTATTTATTTTAAGATGTTTATTGTTGTAGTTGTTGTGACTGGTGTTATAGTGTGAGTGGGGAATGAATCATAGACATACGAATATATAATAAACTATGAATAACTGCAATATTTTTCAGCATTGTATTTATTTGGGGGGAAATATTACAGAATCTAAATGTTTACTGAGTATTGTTGACTGTCAAAACTGTAGTGTTACGTTTTTACCAGTAGATGTCAGGATTGCAGAAGTAAAAAAAAAAAAAAAAACAACTTCCCACAACAAGTGAACATCGATTTATTTACTACATGAGGATATGCTTTGACCAAAAACTTTTTCATCCATGTTAATCGGCATCGGTTTAAAATGAAAAACTATTGTATCCGTACACAACAACAGAAACAATAACTTGATGCTCACTTTGTGTTAAAAAGGGTCGTTTTCACCATAATTACTAATGCCTGATGTTGATCATGTAAGTTGTTTAGTCATTTCTGACATTAATTTTAGGTTTGCAAAGTCGCAGTTCTCAAACAATGTACCTTACAGCACACACACAAAGGCTTTAAGCCAACTGAATCCAGTCTGTCTGAGGAGACCGCATGTGTGTGTAAGGATGTCAATACAAAAAGGATTTAGGGAAGAAAACAAAATAGTGAGTTCCTGCCATTCTGACAGTCCTCCAAGAGGAAGGAAAGGGCTCAGGAAGGAGTATGTGGGTCTTACAGAGGAGCTGGAATGGTTTATTGTGGCCAAACAATTCAATCCAGATCAAAGCCTGCTTCACATTTAAATGGTCCTCAAAGAAGAGTGAGACGTCAAAAATAAAATGTTCATGCTGCCCATACAGCATTTCGAAGATTGATTGAACAAATGAACGTTTCAAAAGGAAACAAGCAATTTTATGTTTCTTTCTAAGTTACTGTACCTCGTTTTAATCAAATTCTAGGAAATTTTCAGAGAAAAAAGTTTCATTTACCAAAGTTAAGATACTTTTTTTTATGTTAAGAGTCCTACATTGTTAGCTTAGCTTCATGCTAACACGTAAGCAATTCTAATATAGGGTGACCATGTCATTTTCCCCGGACAGAATTTCTATATTGCTTTTATTTGTACCCCAAGAGCGTTTTGAAAACCTAACCGATGTCATACGATCAGTCAAGCCAAAACCTATATCCTTATAGAAATCCTGACCAGACGCATCCAGGGAAAATGGCACGTATGGTCAACCTATAATAATATATTGCATAATTAGTATATTTAGACTAGAGTCAATATGTTTTTGTACATTTAAAAAATGGACAGATTCTAGATGCTAATTTGTCAAGACCACATTAATACAATACAAATGTTAAACCAACTATTAACCTAAAGGTTTGATGTCAAGGGTGACATTTTTAAGCGGAATTAGCTTCATAAAATAATTTTTCAATAAGTCATTCAATATTTTGATTGTGTAGTAACTGTTATAAAAGCTGTAAAGTATATAATGTGTGCAAATACAGTGTGCACATATACACTATAGTATACCCTCTCCATCCTTAAGTGTGGTTTTCCACATTTCAGTATGTGTTATCCATTCAGAAGTTATTGACTTGTACTGGAAGTGAAGTAATGAGGAAGTGTTTTAAGACAGAGGACAGCAGGACACTAACTGCCCGCGGATGCACCTTGTTATAAATGAGCTCAAACAGGTCCATGCCCTTTAGTCCTTCCTGTCCACTTCGACAGCTGCTCCAACAGCCAGCAGTGGGGGAGAGAGACGAGGGGAATAGGACAACAAACACACACACACCACTTTTTCTATCCCTCGCTCTGAAGCACACACAAGGTGCTGGAGATGCCAACTCTCCTTTCAATACATCTTAATGAAAATAAACTTTATTATTATCTAACGTCTTAAATATCTATCATCCAAAAGTGTCTATCTATCTATCTCTCAACACAGTCTCACCTCACTCGTACAATTTTGTAAGATTTGTCGTACGAATTGGTACGAATAAGCCACCTCGTAAGAAATGTGTTCGAATTGCTGTGAAACTTTAAAAGAAATTTTACTAAATCCCAAAACTTTAACTCTAACTTCGGCTCTTTTTTTCCGCCTTCTTTATTAATAAAGCAAATTTTTCCATGCTAGACTAAAACAGCGGAGGATTTTGGATCTTACAAATATTTCAAGCTGAATATTTCAGAGCTTTATACATGCCAAGGGGACATAATCCTCAGGGTTAATAAAACTCCTGCTGCTCCAGAACATCTCGTATTCTTTGCTCGCTATGGAAACCAGGACCTCCTCGGGGAGCTCCTTTGAGGTTTCTCGAGAAAAAAAAAAAAAACTGCAAGCAAACAAACCCTACCATTTCATATTTCTCTTCTTTTAAACATCCACTCACCCTCTCGAATGTGAAGCGGGCTCTTACGGTAATGTGTTTTGACGTACAAATTTGCTGTCAGCTGAATCTTCTCATCTCCTTTCTGTTTTACCCACAAGAGCTCTTGCGTGAGGAACAGGTAGATGAGGAGCCGCATTAACATGCGGAGAGGGTGCGTAACCGAGCAACAGGCCTGAATGGGATGTGCTACTAATTGGTTTCTGCTCCCGTGAGGCTCATCGATTTCGTATTTGATGATGCTGTAAGATCAACCAAGACACGATCAGCGTTCTTGCATTAGATCAAGCTGATTAACCCTCTAGAACCAACGCTGTATCAAATTAGATTTCTTTTGTAGCTCAACTGTTTATGATTAGTAATGCTAATGAATCTATTTTGAGGCTAATTCTAATTTAAATATATATAGGCCCGGTTTCACAAACGGGGCTTAGCTTAAGCCAGAACTAGGCATTAGTTAAATTAAGATATTTAAGAAACTTTTACAAGAAATTATTACAGGTGTGCATCTTAACACAGAACTATGACACTGACTTGTTTTAAGATACGTCAGAGCAAGATATTTTCATCTGAAACAGCTCAAACATGCAAATTTAGTCTGGGACTAGCTTAAGCCTTGTCTGTGAAACTGGGGGATAAAGTTGTAGTATATTTGAGACATAGTTTTCTATGGACTCTTCAATAGGCCTACTTGTATAAGTAAATCTTTATACCATCTCTATACAATTAGGCTACCGTATATAATCTCTATAATCTCTTCAGCCCCCTAAAGTATCACTTGTTATTATATTATTTTCAAATATGTCCATATCCTTGTCTTCTCCTCATATTGATATACTGATATGTTAAAAATTATATTGTGCAAATTTTTCACTAACTTATTTTTACTTCGGGGTTGCCAAGCTTTCACAAAAAACTAAACACCCAATTGCTTTTCAAAACTAGGCCAAAACTCTCCCAAGCATGTTTCAAAGGGGGTACCCAGTTCTCTTAAACTCTGCTGCAACATTATATTCAAATTGTGCCTTGAATTTTTAACCCTTTGCATTCACCAATAACCCCATATGTGGTCCCATTTGAAAGCTTAGAATCTCTATTTTATACAGATATGAATCACTTTGTATATTTATTTTACTGTAACAAAGTTAT
>JAUCMU010000047.1:4880586-4893873 GCA_032275025.1 Enteromius treurensis | reverse complement strand
TAGTTAGCGAGGTACGAAGAACGGACCCCTGGAGTGCCATAAACAGTCTTTAGCTGGCAACTCCAGCTGGGCGTGACAATTGAGGTATTCAAAACATGACAACAGCAGCGATTTAACTTAAGAGCCATTCATATTGTTTTAGATAAATTAAATATGAGATGGGTTTGACCTATTATCTGTACAATGTAGTGATGCAGTTAGACAGATTAGGATATTTACATGTACAAATCATACAAATATCCCATTCCAAAACTTTTCTAGCATACTAAAAAATATAAAAAAAATATAAAGTTTGATTGAAAGACTTTCTGGTGCATTTCACTTACAGCCAATACGATTTCAAGTAGCATTTCTATTGATCTATTTGGTTGACAAAGTTTAATACTGGATAAAAGAGAAACAATTTCTATTTGAAAAGCGCAAAGATATGGCGACTGCACACAGGCTAAGCGCACAAGCAATATAGGAGTCAGGACAGTTCAGTTGTGTGTGTTAGCCCTATTTGAGATTTCGCAGCCAGTTTTCTGTCATTACAGGACTGTATTCTCATGTTACAATAAAGAGCCAGCCACATTTGCACGGGAATGATTAAGTGTATGGGGAATACCTGCAATCCCGTGTTGACATTCAGACTGTGTAATTGACAGGAAGATGATGCGAAGAGAGAGCGAGACGCAGCATGTGTTTATTCATGGACCACAAGATAGTGCTCATTGGCCTAAAGCAGCAATATTTAACTTTTTCTTTGTTCAAGATTTGCAAAATGTATATGATGAGCGCATCATGAATTCTGCTTTCAAGCTACGATCTCTCTTATGCCGAATCTCTACGGTACACTTATAATAAGTGCTTACATTCAAACTATTTTTTCCTGGTCATGCCGTCACCGCTGTGGAGTAACACATGCGTACATGAATCGCCATAGAAATAAACATGGAGATGTAGATCCGGTTAGAATGTTCTTCGTCAGCCTTTCCTGGTTTAGATATCCCTGCTGTGATTTAAAAGTAACGAAGTAGATTATTTCGCCAAAATTGTACTTCTTAAACTCAAAATTACATTCAAGTTGTGCCTTGAATTTTTAACCCTTTGCATGCTCCAATAACCCCATATTTTACTGTAACAAAGTTATTTACACGTAGAGTACTCTATGTAAAAAAAGGGGAAATGGGGTTTGATAGGCGGAAATTGTCTGAAAAATGTTTTATTCCTCCCTACAGTTGGAATAGAATAACTCTTGCATAGATTATGGTAGAAATAAATTTCCTTTTTCCTGTGATTGCTGGCAAGTGTTGGAAACAAACAAAATTGTTTGCAGGAGCTGAGGCCCTCAGAACCTGAATTATACACTTTCAAATTTCAGTTTACAACAAAAAATAAAAAAGCGCCTCTTTTTTTTGCCTTTATTATAACATAGACAATATATACAATAATTTTAATCAATTTCAGAAGTGTTTTATGTAATTTCAAAATGTTTCCTTTTAAATGATACCAATCTTTTGTATATACACCTCTGCATGTGGGTATGGAAGCTTTTTAATTTGCTAGGCAAAATGCAGGGGGAATTCCCCAAAATAGCCCCTGGGTGTAAGAGGTTAAAAAAAAAAAAAAAAAAAAAAAAAAGTTCCAACAGAGTAAAAAGAAAATAAAAGTTTTGGCAGGGTTCCCCAGTAAAATTAGCATTTTTAGGGGATAAATATCATGGCATCAGTGTTAAAGTAGCCCAACTGCAGACTTGGCAACCCTGGCTTACTTTCTGTAGCATTTATTACTAAATATTCTTGTGGCCACAGTTTGTATTGAGTAATTTGATGCAAATGTATATTTTATGTGTATTATATTTATTATCATTTATGTTCATACTGAAAGATGTTTTGGACTACTACAATTGCTGATGCTGCCCAGCACTAAAAATAATTTGTAAATTTTGTTATGGAGAAAAAAAACAACAACTTCTGGACATGTTCTTATTTATGTTTTCAGTTTAAGGTTTCTTTAGGAGAAACATCTGAGACTAAATCCCCGACTGCTTGTCTTGTTTACAATCCTTTTCTTCATGTTTCTCTCTTTCCCAGCATCTCCCACACCATGATAATCTCTCTCGTTCTCTTTCACTCAGGTGTAATATGGTCCACCTGTTATCCACAAAGCTCGACCAAGCAGGAAACTCATGTTTTTTTACAACAGATGCAAGCCTACACACCAGAGACACCGTCTTCCCCTCATCGCTCTGAAACTCATTATTCTGCTTTTGAAACAGATGGAATCAACTTTGTTTGTGACGTGCTGAAAGTTATAAAGCGCTTCATACGTGACTCTATGCACGTCCTTCTGCAATAAGGCCTTTGAAGCCGTTCTGTATTGCGAATACAGATTAATGGCTTTGAAAGACATAATGCGGAAAAGGAAGGTAAAGACACCGCATTATGCTTTTTATGAACAACCGATGAGCAACAATGGCTGGATCTGTTTTGTAACAGAATACTGTACTGTAGAGCCTGGTGTCTTGGGAATTACTTGCTAATCTTCCCTCTGCTTCATGATTAACTTCATAATTAATTTTCTGCATGCGGTCTGCATCGTTGTCTTGGCACCTACCTTCAAGTCGAGACTGAATAAGAATTTGGTTTAAGTAACATGTTTAATTGCTGGTGCCAAATTGTAATGAATCAAGCCAAAAACTGGAGTCAGACTCTTAGCAATAATTGCTACTTTTCTTTACGGTGCAGCACTAATCTGTGATTCTCAGGAAACAATGCCATGTTACTCGCCCTTTGTAAGTAATACAAACATGGAGTACTTACTATTGACAGAATATACTTAACTGAATGTAATGTTCTAAGAAACTTATTTGCATGTTAATGTAATAAAAAAAAAAAGTATTTGCTCAGTACTGTATGTACTTAACCCATCCAAATAAAATGTTTTTTTATTAGAACAGATTGAAAAATTTTGCATTACATCACATGCTCACCAATGGATCCCCTGCAGTGAATGAGTGGCATCATAACGGGAGTTTTAACGTTAAAATTGTATGCATAATAACGCTTCCTCCAGAGAAAAAGCAACATTCCCTGTTGCCCATATTTGTTTAGGACCATCTTCGGAATCTGACCCATCCGACCCTCCACAGACAGCAACCCAACTGAAATGATCCCAGATCAAGAAACATAGTAAACACTGGTTACTGCGTTTCTGGACCTGGATCATTTCAGTTGTGTTGCTGTCTATGGAGGGACAGACAGCTTTCTGATATCAACAAAATATCTTAATTTGTGTTTCGAAAATAAACAACGGTCTTATGGGTTTGGAACGACATAAGGGTGTGTGAAGTGTGAATGACAGTATTTTCCTTTTTGGCTGAACTAACCCTTTTAGTAATGTATCAGCACTGACACAAAAGACTGTGAAAGAAAACATCAGAGGTTATTTTATTTTTCACTATAATGTGTGAATTTTAAATTACTGCGACAAGTTTTAAAGATTTTTGCTTTTCATGGTTAGTAATGATAAGTAATTTGCAAAACTATGACTACATAATAGGTTTAGCGATGGGGTCCAAATTTCAATGTGACTTTTGTTCAGAATCAATTCCCATGCGATCAAAGACAAATATCAGTCTCTGTTTGACACAGACAGGCTTCAGACCCCTGTGAAACATCGTTTCTACACTCAAAGTCACAACTACGTATCCCCTGAAGAAAAGGCCACTCTACTGTGCCACATCTCTCCACGGCATCTGACAAATCAAAGCACGTCACATCAGTCCAAAACCCATCAGGAGCCAAACACAGCATGGAATACATATTTAATCAGCTGATATGTGAGTGGCCTAAAGGGTTGTCCCAGTGACAGACTGCAGGCACAAGAGAGCTCAGTTATCTCACACAGATCGAGGGAATTGAAAGAAATACTGGAGTCCATCACAGAGGATTTTTTACACCAGACCGCAGGCCTTATGACCTGACCTCGGGGAGTATTTCTCAAATTAAAAGCAAACGAGAACGAATTCTTTGTTGCTGCAATAGAGCGTAACAGCGACAACTCACTTTTTCTGTGACCTTGCTTCTAGTATTATTTTCTTTTTTTTCTTTTTTTTTTCTTCCCCATATGGTGCAAAGAGAATTCAGTAAAGAGTCTTAAGCAAAGAAGCAGCCTTTTTAATTATTATTTCTGTAAGCTTAAAACAATATAATCAAAATATTTTTATATTTATTTTAAAATAAGAAGACAACATTATTGAGAGTCAAAAGCATTGATTATGAAACAATACATTTAAAATGGTAATATTTAATGAAATTGTACATAAATTTTGCACAAGAAAAAAACTTATATATATATATATATATATTTATTTATTTATTTTAATTTTTTAATAATTGACTTATTGTTAAATTTAGTAACAACAATTCATTTTTGGTCCATTAAGGTTAGTGTAGTTTCAAAATTTGGTAAATAAGCCATACTCTTAAATTTGTTCATGCATTACAGTAAGGTTCTGTATATTAACATGAGCAAAAAATGCATTTTATTTCAAGCAAATAAAGACAAATCCATAAAATATCTTGTTTGTTAGATGTTTTTGGAGCTGGGGATTTTGGTCCCTCCGTTTTCCCTACAACCTGATTGCATTATTCTTATTGGGCATGGAAAATAATCTTTCTCCATCTCAAATGGCTGTTTTTCCATCATGAAATGATGCAGTTTTCCAGGTGCATTTCTTTTCATACCATTGTCACCGAGTGTTTGCATGTGCTGTGCAATTATGGAAATAAGCTCTGTCGGGCCAACTCATCGAGCAAGATCTGGACACCTTGTGAAATTGGAAATGAGTTAGCGTCGCTTGCCTGCCACTGATTTAGAAGATAGGAGTTCAGATTCAAAAGGATGCCATAAAAAGCCATGCTTGTTGGGTTTTACTGCGCTGAAATACATTTGTGATTATGAAAAGGTCAAAGCTGTTAAATGTGAACCGTTTCTTCTGAAATGAAAGACAACAATAATTCGAAATTGGCCCCTAAATGTTCCTGGTCTTGTGCAGAAATATATTGTTCAAATATATTCATAATTTTTTATCTAAAAGTACAGCTTTATGTAATAAAAACAATGCAGTGGTAGTATCATGGCATCAGATGACGACACAAAATGTTCACCATATATTTTCAAAGTATTTCAAAGAATCATGGTGTGAGAACAAAAAAAACATTGGCTTCATGGTGCTTGCTTAGATAGTATCTATCTACTGTATCTATCTTTCGTTTAAGTTATCGTTTTGGTTTTCATTCAGATATATCGTTAATGTTTGCACCTTTCACTGAGAGGATGGATGCTTCTCCACAAAGAGCGGTGGAAGAAGCTATTGATTTATTCTTCTTACTGTTATCCGTCCGCTGCACTCTGCGGGATGAGGAGATGTTAATTAAAGGGCTTTACTTCAACAGCAAGGGCAAGTCGAGCTCTTTCTCTCTCACTTTCATATTAACTTTCCATTCCCGAGTCTGTTTCTTCCACCTGCACTTCATTTACCTCACAGGACTAAACTGTCCGAACAGGAATATGAATGAGACAGACCTGGCTCACGTCAGCAGCTCCCTCAGGAGACGTTTCGGCTGTTTTACTGCAAGATTGGGTACTAAACCAGGCTGTTTACTCACCTTTCCTTGCTGCTATGAGACAAACGGGTGTTAATGACTCACAGGATGCTGGGTATTCTACTCGGAGAAAGGAAATTTAAATTCGTCCCCTACCTCAGGCTGTGTGCAAATGAGTGTGTGTTCGCGCGCACATGCTTTTGTCCTTTAAAAGGAAACCGTTACTCGTCACAAACTGCTGACAAGCAGCTGTGTGTAGAGGGTTGTCATAGAGACAACGCATTAGTAAACGTGTAGAAAGCGATTACTGGAAATCTGCTTCAGGTTTCCTACGTGTTGAAATTATAAGCCAAACATGCATTAACACAGTTTAAAGTTCGAAAAGTCCGACTTTATTCTATTTGGCTTCAATGCTAAATTTAGTAAATGTAATCATATGGTAGTAGGTGCATTGTAAATTCTCCCCAATTAAACGTTTGACACATTCAAATACTTTCAATGTCACTTAAAAATGAATAATAGCCTAACAATTTTATTATTTTTAAGCTGTCATATATAGCCTAAGTATATTATTATATACAGGATTGCATGACGGTCACGCCGTCATGTGTCACCTGTCTCTTTTTTGTCTCTTTTTCTTGATTAGCCTTTGCATTTATTTTATGCCTTGTCTTCATTCTAGCGTCTGTTGTTAAAGTAATGTCCTTGTGTGTTTGTCTGCACCGACTTTGTGTTTTCGTCAGCGTTCCATTGTATCCTGTTTTCATTTATTAAATGGGACATACGGTGATACATGTACTTTTTCAAGCTGTTTGGACTGAAATGTGTGTTGGGAGCGTGTGTACACAACCATCCTACAATGATAAAGATCCAAAAGTATTTTTATGAAATTAAAAGAAGAATGAGTTGCCCTTTCTGAAATCAAGCCACACCTGTCACACCGACAGAGGCCACTCCTACAGTAGTTGATTGACAGCAGCGTGTCACACAGACTGAACTGGTGTCTTACCTAAGACCCCCTGATTCGACGGGTTTCCGCCTCTGAGATCGGTGCAATATGGAGGTAGATCAGTGCCAGCACCACAAAGAACGGCACAGTATGGGGGTCAATTTGTGCCAGCTCTCCAAAAGCGAAAAGTTAAGGCTGGTAGCGCCAATCCCGAATGCAGTTCCTGATTCTTGGCCAGGGGAGCCAATCCCGATTCCAGTCCCTAAATCACGGCCAGGTGTGCCGTCAGAAATCCTTGCGGTTCCCAATCCGCACCAGTCGGGTCCCAGCCCCGAATCCTATCCTGAGTGGGCCCCAGACCAAGCTCCCCCAGAGACACCTGTCGACCCAGCTTCAAAACATACTTAACCAGCATATGCTATTTTTATTTATTAGATAAATATTATTATAATCATACAGTATTATAATAAATGCACATCTTTCAAGCATTGGATCTAAAATCAAGTTTTCCACTCTAAAGTTGTACAGTCTAATAAATTATCGATTTATCTATTAATAATAATGAGCCATCTACTGCAAAAAAAAAAAAAAAAAAAAAAAGATTAAATAAAACTAAATGAATAAAATTAAATAACAGTTTGGCAAAAGAATATGCGCAAGAAGGCTGTAAAAAAAAACAAAAAACAAAAAAAACAGTTGGCGAAAAGTACTGCAGTGAGATTCTGCAGTGTGCATTTGTTGAACACTGTAAAGTAAAGTACATTCCCATGAGGCCACAGCAGAGAATCTGCAAATGGAAGTGAATCGACACAACTGACACTGTAGGTCACATATAGTAGGTCCAAATTCCATTCATACTACCCATATTCATCTTTTACAGAGTTAAACAGGTGTAAAGTAAGTTCAAACCCAGATGCAATTCCCATGCGATCTCAGAAACATCAATTAGTTGAGTTGCCTCACGTGGAGGCTGCTATTTGGAAGTTATGACAAATTTCAGTAAAAAAAATAAAATACACAACTAGCGGGGGTTGCTGCAAAACCGATTCCTGTAGGTATTGTATTATACACCATTCCAACCACAAATCTAATCAAGTCCACAAATATTTTGAAGTCTTCACTGTGTATTAGTTTTTTGTTCAGCTTCTTTAGAAAGCCATGACCTCTTTAGCCAATCAGCCTCAAGCATTCACCGGTATCCCGGCAACCACATGGAATGTTTCCCTGCATCCCCGCTGTGTGGTCTTGCAACATCGCCGTGGATACGCACAAGCTCTCAGTGTCAGCTGCCCATTGTGATGCGTAATGCATTGCCGGAGCACTTAATTAACCTAATTTTGCAATGGATGCCTGTGACAGACAATTATGTCATCAGAATGATGTATGCGTTTGATCATTAGCAGGAATGCGAGCTTATTAAAAGGAAGGGAGTCGCATGACAGGAATTTATTTGAGTTAACGCAAATGAAACTCTCATGATGTCTTTTGCGTGAATGAAAACAAGAATTTAAGATGTTTATTTGGATGGTTGGTTGATCCATTTCCGTTGAACCAACAGTTTATAATTTCTGCCACTTGCATTGCATTAGACCTTGAATTTCAATCACGATGTGAGGTCTATGAGAAGCGAAGGGTGTGAAATAAACAGAAAAGAGAAAAGAAGAGCTTTGTAGGCTCATCCTCCTTTGCATCTCGAGAAGTTTTACTCCTCACGCTTTGAAGCCACCAACATGAAAAGACTCCATTAGAAGATGAAGAAAATGGATCAAACACCTTTTTTCTGAACTTAAAGCCTAATATATCAATAGAAGATACCTTTAAATCACTCCTCAGTTTATTTATTCATTAAAGAAGAGCCATTTCATTCTTTCTAATAGAAGTTAGACTTTGAGTGAATCACTCGAAAACAACATTTTTATGCCAATAAAGGACAATTAGCCTCACATACATTCAGAGGTTATTTTTTAGATTTTTTTTAAATATAAAAAATATAGTGAATTTTGTAGTTTATACATTTATATATTTTTTTATTTTAACATTATATATATATATATATATATATATATTAAAGAAGATCAGTGTGTCATAAAATACAATTTCTTCTTTGAAATGATTTGGACATGTTCTTGACAGGTTTTGTGAGATTCACCTGTATTTTAAGATAAGGAAAACATTACACATCATGCTGTCATCTAACTTCAAAGAGCATGAGATGAAAGAAAATTGTTAACAGGACTCAAGAGAATATTTGTCAATTTGCTGTTTCCAGCCATAACAAATCCAGTCACTGACACTTGACATAATAACTGCAGACATCGCATACAATGAAATTAAGCACATCAGAGTCCTCGGCACCTGTGGAAGACCTAAATATTTACTGGAGGGACTCCAGCTGTTCAGGCTGCGGTTGTTCCCTTAATTTGTTGTCACTTTCGTAATTTAAAACACTTCACTGTCATCTACTGCATTCAACAGCCTTCTAAATGAATTTCAAGTATGTGACACTAATTGCATGTGAGTGCTTATTATTTATATCCTAACAAAAACTATCCTTAAAAGGTACTAAGGGCACAAATGTTCATTAAAATATTAAGCGTATTAAGCACAAGCAACAAAATATTGCATCTGACGTTTAACCTTAAAGTAATTTTTACTTTTCATTCCTGCATGACATTCCTGTTCTTCCACGGAAGATAAAATGGCATTTTCAAACTAGCACCACCGTGCAAAAAAAGCACCATTCACAATTAATCTATGTGACCCATGCATTTTTTTATAAATATGTTTTGAAGTCTTTTTATAGTTTTGTGTGAGGAACAGACTGAAATTTCCCTCTTTGCATTTACAGACATTATTGTGAGCAGGTGTTTTGCATGTGTCATTGCTATTATATTACGCTGTATCAACCAATCAGCATCCAGGACTGGACCTACTATTTATTGATAAAGGAGACAGCATTTGCTGCCGTGGTTTGATGTGTTTATTATGATTGTAATAAAACGGTCTTGATTTTATAGAGCTTATTCGACTTGCTTGTAATTAATTTAGCAATTTAAATTTAGTGTAAATTGATTTTTCACAGTCAGCTCTATTGAAGTGCTTAGGGATGCAGAAAGCTGCTTGCAGATTTGTTGGAGGTCAGAAACAAAGACTGCAACACTCACACTCTTTAAATGCATAAAACTCAAACAAACCGAGTTACACACTAAGGCTTTCGTAATAGCATAGGGATGGATGATATTAATGAAAGCTTGACAGAGCAACACTAAATTAAGGATTAGCAATTCTAACGTTTTAAAATAACATTTAGAATAAGAGAGAAGTTACATCGTGATGTCACGATGGTGAGAAATAAGTTGCATTTTATATCCCAATTGTAAGATAGCAGCAAGAACAGAAAATGATGTTGCTATTGTGAGAAATAGTTGCAGGAAATGAAGTCACAACTTGAGATATAAAGTCCCAATTACGAGAAATATTGGGAATAACAGGAAAATAAATTCCCATTTGTGTGATAGTTGCAATAATCAAATTGTCGTTGCGTGATATAAGGTCAGAATTATGAGAAATAGTAGCACTGACAGAAAACAAATTGTTGGATTAATATGCAGATGCAATAGCATCAAAATGACTTTGCAGTTGTGACATCGCAATCATGAGAAACAACAAGAAATAGTCAGATATAAAGTTGCACTTTTGAAAGTAGCAGTAATTAGAAATAGTCCATTATTGCAATAAGAATAAAGTGATACTTTGAAATGAATAATTTTGATACAAATCGTCAAATTTACAGCTGCTTTATTGAATCCATGGGAACAACATGGGACAGCATGTTTCATTTGCATTCTTGCTAAACATTTGGCTGCAACTAAGACTGTGTGAATTATAACTTTTCAAACATCTCAAAGAGCTAACACAAAAACAAGTTATGAATGTGACAGAACTCTATGCCACAGAATATATATTTTAAATACATTCACTTTATCCCTACACGCTGCTCCAAAAAACAGCACAAAATCTCCTTGACATGTAAAAGAAATGATTATTATTCAAAACCAGGGGGGAAAAAAAACTTGAAAAGAAAATAAAAGTCTAAAAGTGGAAAAACTGTAGGTACAAAAAGTTATTTATTCATAAATCGTAGGCATAAATAAAATCATGCTATGGACTGTGCATTTATTTATCTGATTGAACAAAAACATTGAATGAATGACTCACAATTGACACTAAAGCAACACTGCAATTTAATACCTAGTACACGGTGCGATATCTGGTCTCACAAATGCAAACTTCACAAATTCTTCTTGAAGCTTGAAGGGATAACACACATGGGCCACAGTCTGAACTTACCATCTCATTAACAAACCATATGCTCCTTTGTCTCGTGTAACCAGTTTGTAGTGTTTCGTGTTTCTAGTGATCCATCTTCTAGTGCAAAGCAACTGAAGCAACAAATCAGTGGGGGGGAAGGCTTAAACGTTTGGCAACGAAATACAGAAAACACCCAGACCAGGACAAACATGGGTAAATGTGACGTCACAAAATAGACCTTCGTTTTCAGTAACGAACAAAGATGTAATCAGATTTTTTTTCTGAAAAGAAAACTTCTTGAAAAAGCCAAAGTGATCGTAAAAATTTCCTTTGTGCCATCTGGTATAAAAAAATATAGATATCGCAATCAAGAAAACTGATAAAAATGCCTTCGGAAATCTCGAAAAATAGCTACACTTTAAACACTCTTGTGTTTTGGCTTTATTGGCTTTCTGCATGCCCTTATATGGACGTGGGCAGGGTACAGGAAGTCCTCTCGGCTATTGGATTGAGGTAAACTCACAGCTTACGGTGACATAGAAAAGTGTACATCCGTTAAAAGTTCAGTACAGTCTTCTGAGGTGATGCCGGAACTGAATTGTGAGGAGGAGGGGCTAAATGGCGAAGTCATCCTGAGGGGCGGGGCTGAAGGTGGAGCTTCGAAGCAAGTCGAGGCAATTGACGAGGATAAGCGTGCCGGTGAGGTGTTTCCAGCGTTTGGTGATTGGATTCTTCATCCGGTCCAGGCCCATGTGCAGTTCGTGGATGACATCGCGGTAACTGTCGCCGATCTGGGCGGCCCATGTCAACAGGAAGTCGTAGGCTGGTTTCCACATGGCCTACAATTAAGATCAGATAAATGGAGATTATACAATTTCATTGAATTTACGGAGATATGTCAACACAGTCTCACGACCAATTCGCAAGTATTCGTACGAGGTGGCAAAATCGTGCTAATTTGTACAAATTCATACAACCTTATTCTTTATGTTTAAACCCCAGAGACAGTTAGGTTTAGGGGCGAGGTTAGGTGTAGGTCTTTCGTACAAATTCATATGAATAGTCAACTCGTAAAATACATACGATTTAGCAAAAATCGTATGAATTCGTATGATCCAAGGCGTACGCATTTGTACGAATCAGCCACCTCATAAAATATGTACGAATTGCCGCGAGGCTGGGTTGGATATGTAGGGCTGTCAAAATACCTGAAAAACATCAGGAAAAAATCCTAAGGCTGCCTGATGAACACCTAAAATCAATTTGATTCGACTTATTTTTTTGACAGCCCTAAAGAACTGTACTCTGATTTGTGTCCTCACCTCACTGTCCACCATCCCGGTTTTGTCTCTATGTGGAGCCTCGTAGGCCTCCATTTGTTGCTTGGATACATGGGCGAGTTTTTCGGCGAGTTCCCTCCAGCGAGGCGCCACTTCCACTGCCGTCGTCAGCAACACGAAGTCCATTATGAGTCGGGCAACCAATCCCTGACAATCGATCTTCAAAAGAGCCTGAGTAAGAGACAGATACATTTATAAAGCACCAGAAAACATCCAAGAATAACAAGAAATGCTGGACTAAAATGTAATTTATCAGCTTCACACAAAGTTTGAAATATTGCACTGCAATTTCACTAATATTTTAAGTCACACTTGACCTTAAATGTTTTTTTTTTTTAATTGATAAATATATTTTACAAGAAACGTCAGTAACATTACTGCTGCCCTTTGGCCCTACATAAAATGTTCATCATATCTCATTATGACACCATTAAATAATTTAATTAGAATAGTTATTAGAAAGCTTGTTCTATAGGGTGGTATACTGAGGTCTTCAAAACATGACTGGAGATCTTCTAGCACCATAATAAACAACAACGTATTAGCATAAATAGGTCTGGTGGGGTTATGTACCATGACAACTAAATTTCTATATATAACGTGAAGCTGTTTTAACACTTGCCATGCATTTATTATGAATAATTGTATATTTTCATGCATGTCATTTAAATTCACTACAGAGCAAAAGAGATAAAATATATTTAATTTATTTTTAATATATATTCCAAAATGTATAATAAAATAATGAAAACAGTAATGTTTTGAAATAGTATTACTATTTATTGGGGCAGTTGTGGCCTAATGAGGGGCAGTCCATGCCCACTGCTCCAGGGGTGTGTTCACGGTGTGTGTGTGTGTGTGGTTGTTCACTTCTCACTGCGGTGTGTGCACATGGATGGGTTAAACACAGAGCAGAAATTCGTAGTATGGAAAACCTGTCCTTTTCCTTTTCCTTTCCCTGATTTGCTGCTCAAGAAAAAAAAAGTAAGATTATTATTTTCTTTTGATCTGGCACTTTTGATCAATTTACAGTATATTAAGTGTTAGTAAGTTTATGTAATAATAATAATAATAATAATAATAATAATAATAATAT
>JAUCMU010000047.1:4863616-4880486 GCA_032275025.1 Enteromius treurensis | reverse complement strand
TTTTTTTTTATAAAACTTACTAACACCATACATTTTATAAAGTATTATTTTATATATATTTTTTTTGGCATAAACATTTCATAAATATTTTATACAAATAATAAATGTATATTAATAAAATTTTTCTGAGAAAATAATATAAACCGATACATTTCCTTCAGGATCCTTTGATAAATAGAAAGCTCAAACTAAATATATAAGATATATTTAGATCTGTTACTTTTGATCAATTTAATGTATCCTCTACAATTAAAAAGAGACTTACCAACCCCAAACTTTTAAACAGCATTTCTGTGCAGATATTAAATATATTCATTTTAGAAATGTATTAATATTTTAAATATTTATGAGCTTTTCCTTCATAACTAATATAATGCAACACTAAGGACCACAAATATTCATACAAAACCGCTTAAATTAAACCAGAGACGTTAAAAGCAGCCAGTAATAACACACATTCCTCGCAGCACACACACTCTAAAGAACATGATCTAATCTCCCACAGGAGTAAAATCCGATTGATGCCAAGTCAAATGCATTTTAAAATAAATGTCCAGGTGTGGAGGGAGAACAACAATCCATCCAGTCATGAAGCAAGAACAGATAAGATACGAAAACAAAAAAAATGCAAGGTCAGGAATTTGTAGTCTTTGCTCTGTGGCCTCCACGGATGAGTGACTGAACCCTTCAAAGGACCCGACCGACCCGGTTTCCTGCACCACACACAAACAGAGCCATGTTTGGAATGAGAAGGGACCCCTGGGGTCCGGCAGAATGGAGCGGTAATCCCCCGCTCTCCTTCATGCTCGATGCCGAAGAAGGGAAGAGAGGAAAGAAAAGCACAACTAGAGCCACGGGAGAACTTCAGCGAGATGATAAGATGTATACAATCATGAGAACAGCCTCCCTGTTGGGTAAATAATGTTGATGACTTCCTTTTCACTGCATTATGAGATATTGTACACGTATAAGTGAGATGAGGGAGGTGAAAACTTCCGGAAGAAGGGAGCATGGCTTCAAAAGCGAGATAGAGCTGTGACTTTAGAGTAATTCCCCTGCAGCACTGAGGAATCATTTGTTTAAGGAACGCATTAATATTCTTTACCACAACTTTAGAAAGCTTCTGTATATCTAAACCTAAATGACAGGTACTTTAGTACAAGGGGGAAAAAGGCCAGAAAATGCCCACAAAAGCAAAAAAACAACAACTTTTGAATAGGTACCACAATACAGTTTATACATAAAACTATATTTAATTTATATAGTAATCATTTTATTCATATAGTCATCAACATCAAATATTTTAAAATGCATATTTTCTTCTAAAATTATATGCATTATACAAATGTTTATTTTATATAATTTATATTAATATGTGTATTTGTATGAATATATAAATGACTATATATAAAATTAAATCAAATAATTAAAATACAATACATGTATACACATTAATATCTATTTTAAACGTAATAAAAACATTTAAAAATAAATATCATTTAAATAAAATTGCAAATGGTAATTGTAAATTTTGTACCAAAAAATTAAATCAAACTACACAGTGGTGATATACACACACATCAGTATATCTTTTTAACTTGAATAAAAAAATAATAATTATAATAATAATTTAAATAAAAAAACATGATTTTATATAGGAAAGCACCCATATAAAATATGAATGCCTATATAAATAATTACAATAATTAAAATCTATACCCAACATTTACTAAATATGTATATATTTGCATCTATTCATTCCGTTGTGATGGCAGCCACATATTTGCTGTGACAGTATCTGACACCACAGGATGCAAATCGTCTTTTGTATAAGAGTCGTAATGCATTTCTGGAAAAGCAATTTCCATCTATTCATTTTTTCCTGAGCTTTTCTCAATCTTTCTTTCTCCATCTCATTTTCAGCACGTTTTAATTCGATTGTGGACCAATCCGTGCCTGATCTTCCAGGCAAACGCCCTCGCTGTGTTCTCAGCCAAGAGAAGACTCTCGTTGAAAGCACCCAAGAGGTCTGTTGAATCCTGACATTTGGAATGAGATGGCAAAATGTCACAGTCATTAGAGGGAAAAATACGCTCAGTCAAACAGCCCTGGGTAATTTTCTTTCTTGCCAAATGGCATAGTAATTTATTGATGGAAGCATCACCTCGCATAAACGTTTGCGAGAAATGTACAGCAGTGCATTACTTCTCCAAACAACATCCCAGCTAACCTTTAATCAATGACAGATGAGATGAAGATTTCAAATATGCAATTGTATTTAAATAACCTCTACAACATATTGTAAACCATTCTAAAACGATAGCTTCACATTTACAGACAATATGGTTTTGTTTGCACAAAAAAGATAATAAAACAATCATTAACTGGGAATCAGAGTACACAGTACTTTGTTCTGATTCACTAAAAATACTAATAAGAGACGTTAAGGAATCAGTCAAAACCAGTTGTTCATAAGAGTAATTTGTTACGGAACTTGTTGCAATTCATGTCTTATTTTCGCTACAAATAATCACCTTACAGTCACTGCTTGAGGACAGTGGGTCTCATTCACTAGCAATTGCATACGTTTTTCGTAGTTATACGCATATTTGCTTGCACAAGGTTAGTCATTTGCATTATACACGCCCAAACCAGCTCCAGGTCAAAAAGTGCCATTTATGTTTGGCTCAGCAAACATTTCTGTGCACTCTCTAAAGTCACACTCTCTCCTTATACCTCTAATTATGTTGTATTATACATTTTTTATAATGTTTTGTTACTTTTCAACCACCTCATAAATAACATATATGATTATATATACAGTAGGGTTCTTTATACATGCTTATAAGGCCTCGGGCGTACATGATTATTGCATACGTGCAGATGTTCTTGAATTTTTCAGACATTTGGAATACATTTTAGTACAAAAGTTTTTGATAAATCATGATTTATTCGTGAAAACGTACTTACGCACATTTCACACGAAATAATGTGCGTACACACGTTTAGTGAGGGAGACCCATTTTCCCTTACACTACACTGTATGTTTTGATTCAATATTTGGTTAGAAAGAATCATTAGTGGTGTTTTTGATTCGTTTAAAATCGAACTCCTGCCCTCACTAGGGTTCATACCACTAGGGTTCGGGGTTCGCCGATCTCCCGGGCTCGCTCCCCTGACAGCACGCCAAACCAGCTATTCTATTTATGAGGAAAGCATGAACTCTTGAAAGGGATTTTATGCATCTTTGATTCTCAAAAGGAAAAAATGAACAAAATCACCTCTTAAATGACATTGTGTTTTTTGTTTTGAATCACTAAAATCAACCGGTTCAAAGGAGTCATTCTTTTGGGAAGCGAACCACGGTGGTAAACTTTTAGATCGACTGGCTAAAAATAATTGGTAAACAAAAATAATTAGTTTCAAAATCTAACTACACTGGTTACGGTGGTTAGGACTTTGGTTCGCTAAAAAAAGAAAGACAAAAAAAGATGTGGATCCTGGTACAAGGGTGGAAAAATAAGAGCTACATCAGTTGCAATGTGCTGTGCATCTTTGATTGGCTAATTTTTTTTTTTTTATAAAAATCTGTTCCTCAGTCTACAACGGATGTGTGGTTTCTTTTTAGTCACAAATAACAACCAGTTAAAATGAGTCATCCGCTACATTGTGTGTTTTGATTAACAAAAAAGAAGATCCGATTTCTCAGTCCCATTTTATGCCTTTGATTCGCTAAAAAGAATCGCCTCAAAGGAGTCATTCCTCCAGGAATCATACAGCAATGGTTGCACAGTTTGTTTTAATTCACAAACTGGTTCGTATTAATCATTTGTTCAGTAATACTATCCCACCTGTGCTATAAAGAGCTGGATCTTAACAGTGACGTGAAGAACTGTAGGTGCTATTTATTACTTTCCACTTGTCAAAGAACAATTGATAGCAATTTGCTTTCTAAATGAGTCCCCGATGGTATTTTACTCCGTGTCAGAAAGAATTGGCTCTAAAATAGATGGTTTATTTACTGTTTGAACGCGTCTAGTCAGACCAGGGTCAAGAGTCTATTTCCAGAGATTGGTGAACTGGCGCTCTCAGAATAGACTTATATTTATGTTTTCACTTCCTGAGCTTTTTCATCTTTGTAAGTCTTTCAGAAAACTCTATAAACAATGGGAATGATGTTTCAGTCTACAATGTTTGTTTTACTGGCAAGACCATAAAGAGTTTCCACTAATAGAGTAGTCTGAGCCAAAAGAAGTCACATGAAAGCATAATTGATTGGATGTTTTGGTATGAAGACTTGGGAAAAATGAACATGAAAATTTAATTAGATGTCTGCTAAAGCATGAACGGCTTCCTATCCATCTTTTTGATTAAAATCTGACTTAGCATCGCCTGACCAGAATCAAGATTCCAGACTCGAAGGAATGTAAAGTCCCAGCTAGAGCGCGACTGGAATGTAACAAGAGCGATTCGGCCGTATCCAATCGGACCAGAACACCTCCTGAATTACCTGGTTAATAAAGAAAATGATGAATCGTGAAGGAACAGGACCTCAGGCATGATCAGAATTCTTTGGCCTATCCATCACAAAGGAATGTTCCGGAATTAGAACATGGAACATTCCGGAGGGCCAGGGGGCCACCTGTTTGGAATGCAACTGCTTTAATGAGGCTAGAACGACGATAGCGCTTAGAATAGAGCAAATCTCGGAGCCTTGTGTAAACTTAACCATCTGTGCTGGCCGGGCTACATCTGAATAAACTGCCTAGCAGCCGCTATACCACAGTGTTATCAAAGCCACACAGCTCTCATAACATCAGACTTCAGATGCCAAGCTCATTGAGATGCTTCAGTATACAAACGGGAAGATGATTGGATTTGGGATGGTGTCATTATGTAGGTAAATATCTGAGGTGAAATTCAAAGGTACATAAATATAAAGAAATGAGAGCAAGAAAATATGGATATACACACAAAATAAAATGATAGCATTATACAGAAACTAGTCTAATTTACATATTTCAAAAACTCAAACAATAGTACAAGCATACTCAAAGCGCATAAGTGCTTTTGAGTAATATACTGGATTACGGTTACAAGCTCATGTGACGTTGCTGTGCTAAGTGGCCATGAAGATTTATCATTTGCACGTTTTTAAGCTTTCTCGGCATCATTTCGAGATTCTAATTCACGTCCAAAATTGTGGAATGAGCTGCCATTGCATCTTAGACAGATTAGACTACTCTTATTAGGCTGTGTACAGCACTTTGGCTAGCCTCGCTGTTTTTTTAAGTGCTTTATAAATAAAGTTGGATTGGATTGGATGTCCTCTGAAGCAGGTTGATGGGTTTTTGTAACAAACATATTTCAATTGTTTAAATTATAATGTAAGTAACTGACTTCTACGAGAGCGTCGCACTTACTACACATATATTTAAATGATTACCTATAATGCACTGAAGCTAAAAACTATTATTTTTGTCAAATAAACACCAGTTTGCATTGATATTCTGCACAAGCTGCTAAAATGCTCTATACTGCTTGCAAAGTATGCTAGGATGCTAACCCAGACATATTTCACTATTTTTGCTAAGTCACTTTAAAAGACTCAAGGACTTGGCTGGACTTCTCAGAGTCTTGTTCTGTCAGATTTAATCACAAAGTACATCTGATAAGAACGTCCAGTTCAGTTTCATGAATGAAAAACACCACGTCAATGACTGAAGTAGCCTTTAAGTTCGGAGAGAAACTTACTATAACGGGACAGACTGATCCTCAGGGGTTCAGCCTTGAAAGTGGCATTGAAACCAATTTCAGGTTTTACAGGAAAGTTCCAATCACTAAGAAAAACCCATTAAGGGTGTCGGAATAGCGGCTGAATGGTTAAGTATAAGAGACATGCTCTCAAATGGGATTGCGGCGCCGCTCGACTTCGGCACAACATCGTCCACTTTCCCCCGAGACAACCTGACGAGAATGATGGACAGGTGAAATTGACCTGTGAGCTTAGGAATGGTGGCATCTCGTTTTCTACAGTTTAGATGTCTGCTGTGGCTTCCCGCGTTTCGGTAGTTTAGCGAGAGAAGGGAAGCAAACAAGCTAGAAAGAAAAGAAACAGTAGGGGGGAAAAGCTGATGAGTGGGAGGAAGACGAAAGATTTTCTTTCTTGGTTGTAAAACTGCATAAAATGAACCCGTCAAGGATTTTCTATCTCTAGAGTGACAAGAATAATGAGCAGAGTTTTTATTTTCTAGTTGAAAGGCTTTTTTCTTGTGCGGGAGAATGTATAATATCAGATTTGTTCTGCATCCTGACCAACATATTACAGGAATAGTTCATCCAAAAAATGACAATTCATCACTTACTCAGCCTTAATGTCTTTCTGTATGACTTACTTTCTTTTGTGGAGCACGAAAGGACTATTTTGTTCTGCATAATAAAAGTAAATGGTGACCACAGAAGTGAAGCAAGGTTCTTAAGAACATATTTTATATCTGACTTAAAATCTAATTTAAATTCTTTTCTTTTTTTAAGAAAATGTTAGATTACCATAATGTCAGAATGTTCAAATGAATACAATCTATAATGAATACATAATAAAATCTATCATAATAAAAACAGTGATACAAGATTTTAAGATTGTATTTTCTACAGATATTAAAAACACTTCATAATAAGGTGCCATACATTAATAATTTAGCAATTAAGCACTTATTATTCTCAGTTAATGTTTGATTTCATCATTTACTAATACATTTAAGAAACTTTGTATCTGTTAAACATTAGTTAATGAACCCAAACTAACATTATAATTTTAAAACTAACATAGATTAATAATACTGTAACAAAATAATTGAATTCAGTCAATTTCTATTAAAATTTCTATTACTTCAATTTTTGATAACTTATTGAGGTCTAGAAAAACAATTTATTTTAGTGATAACAAAAAATATTTACACTGCAACTTCAACTACATTTTAAATATAATTTTCTCATATTTGCAACCGACTCTCTCCCATTAACTTTCATTTCAGGGAGTGATGGTATGATATCTACGTTCAATTACCAAGTGATCCATCACAGCATCTATCATGCCGTGGAAAACGAATCATAGCTGCTGGATTTATACTGGTCTCCCTTGGCATCCGCCCATCAACTGGTTTCCCCCATCATCAGATAGATTAGACCTGCCAAGATTCACCGCTGGCACCACAAGACACCAGATCAGACAGACCTGACTGAGAGCTGCGAGGTAAACGTGGCTTGTTGTCTGGAGGGTTAAGGAAACAAATTGAAGGCAAATGTCTGCTATCAAAACTCGCTGTGCAGAGGGAAAAAAGTAACTGTAGGAAATAAATGACCTCTGTCAACAAAACCGGCTTGATCTCAGTTGTGAGATGTTATTTATTACCTTGATAACAATCTGATGAATTTTAGCAATAACTCCAATTGATTTTTGAATCATTTATGTTGTAATGTGGTTAGCATAAGTCAAAGTCTAGGCTGGTTTTAGCTGTTTTTTTTCAGCAGGGTAATCAAATCCTGCTAAAGATGTCTGTGTTACCTATACTTCTATGAAATCTAACACAGCTTCAGTGTTAATATTTAAACATTGTGTTTAATTTAATCTATCATTAATATTCAATATTTCTTAACTTTAAAGTTCATACATGAGTCACAAGCTCTTTCTTTTGTTGTGCAAAGATAAAAAGACTCCAAAGATGTATGGACCCAAATGAGTTCCAGGCTGATATCATTTTAACATACTATCATTTAGAACCACAGGCTTTAAACCTGCATACTATTCGGATTACAAGATAGTATGCAAATTAGAATGCAAGTAGGTGAGAGAGAGAGTGAGAAGTCTCAGCTTTTTCCTTTGAAACTCAATAGAGCTATACGATACTGCTGAATACAGTAGCAGCCACATAAAGTGTCAATATACAACTTCCACTTACAATAATGACTGTAAAATGAGTGTTGCGGTTATGATCGAAGAGTCACAGAAAAATCATCTAATTTTAGCCATGCTTCCAGAGGGCAGGGAGAGGTGAAGGTCATGTTTCACATTGATTTCTAAAGCAGCATCTAAAATGTGTCCCACCACACCATGGCTATTTGAGAAAAACGTCAGGGCTCAGACAGTCCTCAGGCAAAATCGGTTATAAATGCATTATTTAACCCTTAGGGGCAGAGACGGCCAGACGAAGAGACGAAACTGTCAGCTTTCTGTCAGCAAATTGAGATACAATACAGCTAAAAGATTCTAGAAATATCTACAGATTACAGAGCTCCTCGATAATTTCAGTACAAATAACTATAAATAAGCTATTTACCAACAAAAAGCACTGGCTATGCAACTATAGTGACATTTACACAAAAGAAGCTGCACCAACCCCCCCCCAAAAAAGTGTCTCACTGTTAGCTGGCGATAACCCCAGTTCTTTCTACTGCAAATATTTAAACCAAGCACATTAAAATGGCTCAGTTTAGCGTGTTTTCTTTACTAGCCTGATAGCCTTGGAGTGCCCCCGTGCTGTTTGGTTTTATTTTAGAAGTGTTTAGATATGGCTGAGGCAGCTGCCGAGCTCTTTCAGTCTTTGGAAGCTTCCAGAATGCCTAGTCAACCTCCTAACTTTGAAAATGCACCACTTGCTCAGTAAAGGTGGCAAGCTGCCATTTATGACTTGATAAAACTTGGCTTAATAGGAAAAGTCATATATTTATGGATTTAGGCTAAGCGCATTTGCGGGTGTGGAATGCTAACTGTAAATGAGGATACTGAGGCAGCATACAGAATTGTTAAATCAGAAATACAGATGGGTCTTAGCTTGAAAGACCTATAAATTGCCATGCTAAGCTTAATAGCCGGCCTGTCAGACTTAACGCTGAGCAAAATTTCTTCCATCTCATTGTCTGCACAACTCAAAATGTCACCAGGCTGAGAAGCATTGGGCGTAATTGCCAAACTCAAAAAGACAAATCGCTAAATAATAGCAAGAGCGAGGCAAGGAAAGGCCGGTGTCCATCAGGGGACTACAGGCTGCAATTTCAAAATCGATTCACTCCCACAAAAGACAAGTGGCTATCCTATGACGTCAGGCCTTGGGAATAATAGCTTCATCTCTACTTGATGAATGTGCCAGCATTTGAAGCACGGAGGGGAAACAATGATGAAGCTCCCTCTCAGCAAGGAGAAATATACAGAAACACTTTGAAAGAGATGAGAACGATGGCTAAGGTGTTATGCGCTGTAACAGACGCTAACCACCCACTCAAGTCTTGAATAATTTAAACTGAACAAAAGCTCTGCCTGTTGCGAAAGGAAAGATAAAACAACGACTCAAGTCAGGGATATATCACTTTAGCACTGAGGTCAGGCAATAGTCAGAATGTAGCAAAAAATGGCATTTGTATTGTTTATCCAAGATAAGATGCTAAAGCTAACGTTTTGCTACAGATAAAACCGGAATTACTTTATCTTTTCTCTCTTGCGCTGTCCAGCCTGAACAAGTGATAACACATATCTCTCTACATGCACCGTCTTCTCAGATCTGCAAGCCCTGAGCTGACAGAAGTGGGGCGCTAACCTGTTTACTTATAAATGGGATATCGGTCAATGCTAGTAGTAAGAGTATGTAAGGTAGAAATAGCTACACTGTCAATATTCCCTGCTGTGCTTTTCCTCTATTCAGTGTTCTTTTCCAATATTGTGTTTCTGTCAACAATAGTGTTACCCAATAGATCGCCCAAAAATCACCCATTGATGTTATTCCAATGAAGTGTAGCTTCTATTCAGTATAACAAAGGTGAAGGGCTCAGTACTTTCAAATCAAAGAAAGATT
This sequence comes from Enteromius treurensis, assembly GCA_032275025.1. Lineage (NCBI taxonomy): Eukaryota > Metazoa > Chordata > Actinopteri > Cypriniformes > Cyprinidae > Enteromius > Enteromius treurensis. The sequence goes on along the minus strand of JAUCMU010000047.1, from coordinate 4,870,641 downwards.
TCCATATGCAGTCATGCAAAGCCATTTTGTAAGGGCCAGGGCAAAATTTTAATTCACGTTTAGGAAAGCCATAAAGATTTGAAATGACATGAGCAAAAGTGGCGAGGAAAAAAAGACAGGATTTTCATTTTTAGATGAGCTAATTCTTTAAAGACTCCAAAGAGTTTATATTGCTGGACATTTTGTAGATTAAACAGAGGCAGCTTGTACATTACAGGCCCCGGACATCCTGTGCCCGGTGATAAAAAACTAATAAAAGCGCAATCTTTCTTTCAGTCAGAATTCGAGTGAGCAAAGCAGGGTTCTGGCTGCTGTACTTGCAGGTTTCCACAGCTGTACAGATAAGAAAGGCTGCAGAGAGAAGCTACGTGCACTCTCATCAGAATTAGCCCCAAGCATTAATAAGAGAAAACGCAGATAAGCAGGACTGTATAAAAACGGGTTTAAATTAAATACTTTGCGGACAAATTTCTAATAGTTATCCATTTAGGACAGGGACATCCACTGCATTCAAAAAGCAAACACAAGCACGACAGTTTCTAAACTATGCAGTTCAGACAAACCAACATGCACAGAAGCTTACCGTCATAAGCTCCTTCTGAAAAGATTTTTTCTCCTTGGTCTCCACGTTGAGGCAATCTTCCTTTAGTTTCTCCAGCACTGATGCAACCCTCTCTGGTTCACTATCCAGCTCTGCTCTGCAAAAATATGTCAAAGGGAGATTCACATAGCCCAGAGCATCAGCAAATGCTCGCCAGTTTCCCAGATTTTCCATAAGTATTGTCCTCACAGAGGCGTAAATGTAAGTGAGAAACTTGCAGGGCTTCAGGATTTGTTCCATCAGCATTGTGGTTGTAAGATCTGGCCCACAAAAGTAAATAGGCTTGACCTTTCCCAAGACAAGGACATTTTTTACATGTACAAGCCCAATCTTTCCCTGATAGTATCCAATGTACCACTCTTTGGTCCATAGTTGTCCTTTGAGTTTGATCTTCTCCTCACTGAGTAGGGCAATAATATCACCTTTTTTATATTCCAGCAAGTATTGATTCTTGGTCTGCCTGATAACAGTTTTGATCAGTTTACCAAATTTCAAGTTGGTAATGCAGCGCTCTTGAAACTGTGGGTATTTGGTGGTGATGGCCAGAGGAGACAAAATTATTTTATCAACTTCCTTTTTCTTTAGGAATCGCCTCTGGCCGCTATTCCGTATCCCGGTTTTAGGCGGCGGCTGTGGTGTCTGAACACAAAATTGTGCAAGAATGCAATCCTGATCATCTTTTACTTGGACACGTAACGTGAAGTCAGAAATCTCATCTGCATTCCGAGACGTAATCATGTAGATGAGCCGACTCACCTTGCCTAGTTTGATCTGAAACCCACGAACAACCCTAGCCTGTTCATTTGCCTTGACCTCATAATTTGACATGTTGGAGTACATGCCTATCTTTAAGTCCTGTGGTCTGGCAAGGATAAATTGGTGCTTTCCCCACAGCTGTAGGGCAACAGGAGGGGCAGACTTAGCTTGTTTCCCAACTTCACTAACTAGAAGAGTCTTGGGGGCACAGTCATGGCCAAAAATGGCCACCACAGTCTTAAAAGAAGGATGAATGTGTTTTGGCCCATAGAGACCCAGTGTAACTTTCTTCATCATATGATCCCAAACAGTGGAATTGAAGGAAATATGTTGGGACTGGACAATAACTGCTACATACATGCAGGGCTCCAAGTTGTCCAGCTGAACCTGAATTGTATCACCATAAATGTAAGCATGTGGAACAGGAGAGTATGGACCCTCTTTGCAATCACTTCTTACACACAAAACCTCTGCCATTTGGCTTTCAGTTCTAGTTGCAACGGATACCTTCATCTCTAAGGTAATGAATGACTTTATTTCCATGTTGCTCAGTTTGATTTCAACCACTGGACTGACTGTTGAGCATCTGTCATTGTTAAGCTCCAAGGGAGGATCTAGTAGAGCCTTCATTGAGATTTGCTGAGTGTCTCCCACTGCAACATGGCCTTCAGGAACATGAATACTGATATTCGTATCTGGTAGCTGGACTGCTCCTCCACAGCTGTCCAATTTGCAGACAATGTTGGTCTCTATTGGTTGTGTTTGACCCCAGCCTGGGTTCTGCCCAAGAGACTCAAGGTCATGGCAAGATCGTGCCAACTTTCGGTGGTTTAGCCATGCTGTCCTAAAGTCCTCTCGGTTCTGAAATTGCTCCGGCGAGGGAGCTTTAAGCCCTGTAAAAAACCCTGATGAAGGCAATGGAGGATTTGACTGAGATTGTAAAATAGATAACTCTGATAAACTGTAAGATCTTTTGCTTCGAAAAAAAGGATTGTCCTTGCGAAGCATCGACAAAGCTTCAAAATCAGCGCTGGTGGATGTTCCATCAAAGATACTATTGCTGTATCCTGTTGTGCTGCTGGTGGGGGCTGAAGGCAAGTCAAAGAAAAGCAAATCCAAGCTGTTGCATTGGTTCGCCTTCTCATTGCTGTTCTGATCAAGAACATCATCCATGGATCCATTAAGGAATGGGTTAGTTGAGGAAAGCATGGAGAAGGGGTTGTTGTTGTCATAAGGCAGGGAGGGCTTAAGCGAAACTCCAGTCCACTCCCCCAGAAGGTCCAGCTCTTTTGCTCCCTCCTCCGAGCAGTCTCCAAGATTGTCAATCATCCCACTGTCACTCAGAGATGAGTTCCTGTAGTTGATCGGCTGGACGTACGTCGAAGGGATGTACCCCATTTCTCGGTTGTTGTGGGCGTACCACCATTCTCCGCCAGACGTGTCCAGCACATAGAGATGATCCCCTTTGGAGAACTTTAGAGTGGTAAAACTGGATGGGGAGTAATCCTTAATGGCGACCACTTCCCGTGCAGTTCCAAACGATGTTGAGGGGGCCAAACGCAAGGCACTGGGAGAAGGCACTGCAGAGACAAACATATTGTAATAAGATATTGCTGATTTTAAATGAATATGGCACAACCAAATCAAATGCAGTGTGCTTGCAGTACACTATACTGACCTTTGACATCTATGAGACTCGCCTCAGTCACTCCTTCATCAAGGTCAATAAGAGTGCCCTCTGACTTACATCTAGGGAGCACATTGTTGTTGTTGGTTACTCTGATCCTATGGGCGGCCATCTTACATTGGTTATGCTATTTCACCATTGCTCCAAACCTGATAATCAAACACGGGCAGTATTCCATTTTTTCCTGCTGGGAAAACAAAAAGGACAGGGACAGTCTTGATTAGCTTTGTGTGGCAGAACAAATGCTTGATGCACTGAGAATAATGAGACACACTGCAATCAGATTATTGGATCATTAAGGCAAAACTCTTCAGAGAGATTGTATCTGGAGATTAGTGTGGTATAGCTAAAGGGACAAACTGGGACAAGATGTAACTCAAATGTACTGCATGAGATTAAATCTTTAAAGTTGATTATTTTTATCTGTCTTGGAAGGGGTTTACGCATTGTTGTTTATATAGAAGTTAAGTCAGAAACTGTTGGCTTAGAAGTCAAGCTATTTCTAGATGCTGATGAATTCTGAACGCGTCAAGTGTGAAAAATGTTCTTTGTTCATTTTATAACATTCAGTCTTGTCGCAACTAAGTTTAACTGAAGGAATAGGACCAAGGGAAGACCATTACGGGAAATCCAGCAGAGGTTACAACAATCAATAAGGCATCTTCAGCCATTTCAAGGTGCTGTCATCTTCTGAAACCATCTATTCCATCTATGACCTTCACTTCAACTCTTAATCTATTAAAAAAAAAACAAAAAAAACTCACTGCTAACAGAACATAAAGCTAACTGGAAATCAAAATGTACCTAATTTACTTAATGCACATCCCTGGTAGTCTTGTGCATGTTGCTCCAAAACAAAACAAAAAAACACCATCAAAGTCTTTTATCAGAACTTAATGCCTTCCTGCATTTCTGAGACAACATTTCTTTAGCTGCTGTCACTAATCTCTTTTCCCACATTTGTTTTATCTTGAATATGTTTCAGTAAAATACACTATCATTTACTTCAGCGCAAAAAGGTATTTATTGTAGCTTTAAAGCTGCATAAGGCTTTATGGATCAGTGCTAGTACACAGTGTGCACATTTATTTAGACTGAAAGTCACAATACCGCAAACAATGTGATAAAACTGTCATTTACAAAATGAATAAATCTAAGGTTTCTCTCCCTGCTGGAAACAACAACAATTTAAAATGTGCCTCTAATTTATAGACCTAATATCTGGATGAAACCGTCTTTTATCACTGTTGGAGTGTTTGATTTGCCGGGTCCTAAAAGAAAGATATCAAAGCATATCAAAGGACACCTTGAACTAAAAATCACATGCATATGGTGCAGCAGGGGTTCCATCAATTAAACAAACTAAAACACCCGCTGGGTGATGAACATGAATAAATACCATCCTAAAAGGGAATATATTACTTTTTGTGTCAGCATGATTCCAACAACTTTTTGCAAACTCCTGTAGCGGTTTCTAAAATGATCAATTTTTGCACCTTTTTGTGGATTAGAGGTGGGGGTTTTTTTCTGTTATGATTTATGCTCTCTTAAGGTGAGCAACAGTGTGGCTTTGGGGGGAGGAAACAGACTCAATTTCCATGCATGATTGCCTCAACTTCTGTCGGAGACGATGAGTGCTATTAATCTGCGCTTGACGTGACAGAAATGCAAAACAACATAGAGATGTAAAACAAGCTATAATTAGTTGGACTAAATAATCACAGAAGCATGAAACGCATATCAAACGAGACCAAAGGGCTAAGGAACTCAGAGAAGCTGATAATATTTTAATTTCTACACAACAATTTACCGTAGGACACGAGGGTGTCACTGTACTAAGAAGAATGCAGTGCAACATTTTTTTTTTAAAGACACTGTGGAAGTTGAAAGATGAAGGCCTTGGAAGGACCTTTCATGTCTGTTACTTAAAGGCTTGACGAACCCTTCAAAAGAAGGTAAGCATCTTTGACATGCCTTTTAAAAGCCTTCCACAAAAAAGACTCGTGGAAGGATTTATTCCCTTTTAAAATATCCATTTCTTTTCATCTACACTTAATAGATGCTGAAGTAGGTCAGCAATACCACTTGGCTCGGTTCCATTTAGTCCAACCCTCAAAAAAACCCTTCCTATGCTTTTATTTTATTCATAATTCAGGCCATCAGAAGTTGGAGAAAGTGCATTTCTGGAAAAAATGAAATCGTAAAATTACAGCACTGACCTCCCTCGGCTCCATCAGCTCTCTCTTTCTGGATAAGTGCTTCGAGGCCTATGGTTCTTCTAACACTAGGAGCACCTAAAAAATAAGGTCTCATTTTAAACTCTAGGAGACCGTCACTGGCATGGTTGGATGTGTCAATGGTGGTATTAGGAGGCAGAGGAAGAGCAATTGATGGATTAGAAACCTAGAGGCCTGACAAGGATGTAATCATGGTTTCTGATAACAGCACCTGGGGCACTCCAAAGACTGAAGACAAGTGTGTCCTTCCCATAATCCCTCTGTATCCCCCTATCTTCTTTTTTAGGGTCTTTTTTTACAGACTCCAGTGATAAAGCTATTTAGTCATGGATCTGTCAACCTCAGCTTCAAATCGTGTGTGTGTGTGTGTGATATCTTTGTACATGTTGAATGAATGCTTTTGCATTTTTTGGTGATAACAGGCCTCCACACTCAACAATATGCAATGTTGTATAAATAGCTAGCTACAAACATACATAGCTCCAACTTAATCGATGAAGCCAGAAAACTAGTCGTAGATTGTGGTAGAACACACATTTTGCTAGCAATTTTAGCAATTACGCATCTTTTCGTTTACAAAAAACTCAATGTTTCAATGTAAAAAAAAAAAAAAAAGATCATAAATGCATACATTTTCGGTTGTATTACCGGTTCAGTTTTACTGTCACTACTGCAAATGTAGTACTTTTATTCAGTGTTGATTTGCGCTACAAGAACTGTCAACAGAACTGCAATCAGAAAAAGAACACAAACATTAGTAATTACATCAGCCACAAAACACAATATTTTAACATTAATGTTACATTAACAGCACTTAATAAAACACACTTTTTCCCCCACCAATGGCACAATGTTAGCTCTTTTATGAAAGTATTTAGTGCTGTTTTGCACTGCAAGAACTGTTAATAGAATTTCAATTGACTTGAATCAAAAAAAATTACCTTGCAATTTCCAATGTATCCAACATAATCAACCAGTTCTCATAAAATAAGTTTTTTTTTTTGTGCAACACTGATTTTACATGCCTTACTGCACATTTCACCACAGTTTTAAAGAGAAATGTCAACTAAGTGGCATTAAAACACAGGTTCAATATGTGAACCCCAGCACATTTTTTATTGTTAATATACAGTGGGTATGAAAAGTGTTCGGATCCCCTTAAATTGTTCACTCTTTGTTATATTGCAGCCATTTGCTAAAATCATTTGCATTAATTTATTTTTTTCCACATTAATTTACACACAGCACCCCATATTGACAGAAAACCACAAAATATCGCCATTTTTTTTTAATATTTATTAAAAAAGAAAAACTGAAATATCACATGAACCCTTTGCTCGGTATTTAGTAGCACACGTTTGATCGAATACAGCCATGAGTCTTTTACGGAAAAGATGCAACAAGTTTTTGGCACCTGGATTTGGGAATCCTCTGCCATTCCTCTCCTGTTCTGTCAGGTAGGATGGTTAAATGTGCTTGAATGGCCCATTCAAGAACAGTCACGGAGTTGTTGTGAAGCCACTCATTCATTATTTTAGCTGTGTTTTTAGGGTCATTGTCTTGTTGGAAGATAAACCTTCGGCCGAGCCTGATGTCCTGAGCACTCTGGAGAAGGTTTTCATCCCAGATATCCCTGTACTTGGCCGCATTCATCTTTCCCTCGATTACAACCAGTCGTCCTGTCCCTGCAGCTGAAAAACACCCCCACAGCATGATGCTCCACCACCATGCTTCACTGTTGGGA
>JAUCMU010000047.1:4822035-4839464 GCA_032275025.1 Enteromius treurensis | reverse complement strand
CATTAATTAATGGTTAATTTGTTCACAATTAAGCATTAGTTGAGCAAAAACACACTACTAATTAATGATTAAAATGTAAAGTTAATCATTAATTACTTGTGTGTTTTTGCTGAACTAATGCTTGTGAACAAATTAACCATTAATTAATGCTTAACTAATGCATTATTCTGACCCCCTATTCTGAAGTGTTACCGCAAAAAAGTATGTCGTTACACTGTTTTGAATACAGTTAGCTACTGTTAAACTTCCAAAAATGTGGTTATTGTTGTTGCTACTGTATATTTTAACAATTTATATAGCACATGCTGTGGAGTTATAAAAGTAAACACTGTTTTTCACAATAATTCTTGAAGAAAACCTGCTCATTTGAACTTCTTACACAACTGAGATTATCACTTTTTTTTGCTGACATATATGATGTATGAATAAAAAGAATACATTTAACATGGTCGTAATTTAATATATTAGATTACGACCTATAGCCTTGGGGCTGGCAGTAAAAAATAACACACAGTTCAACAGGTAAGTGCACGGTCACAGGTTCAAGCACAGATAGATTGGTTCAGTCACTTCCCTTTTCCTTTACAGATCCGTACACAGAGTCCGTATCCTAGTCCATAGAAGCAAGTGGTGTACGAGCGAACAGAGACGGGAGTGACTTTGATACCAGCTGGTGAGTGAGTGACACAGGTAAGTATAAATACTGTGGTGGTTAATGGTGCACAGGTGTGGGTAATCAGTATTCAGTTAAGAGTTCACAGGGGTGTTGGGACTTAGAGACCGGATTGATGATGTGACAGTATGATAATTATAATACATATTATTTTATTTTTGCTTATCATAATTAATATAATTATTAATATAATATATTAATATCATAATTATTATTATTATTTAATATTCTGAATTACAATTACTTTGTGCTTTTAAATAAAAAAATAAAAAAAATCATTATTATTATTGTATTTAAATATTGTATTATTGATTTTGTTATTTTAATATTATTAATAATAATCCATTTCAAAATAATAATACATTGATATTATTTTTTTAAGTGATGATTATTACATATCATATATTACTATACAGCATTATTGATAAAACAATTATTATTGTAGCATAATAATGATTATTTTTTTTATTATTTTGTTACTTTATTAGCAATAATAATAATACAATTAAAAAAATATATTAAATTTTACATAATATTTATAATATTACACACACACACATACACACACACACACATATATATATATTATATATATATATTTATTTATTTTATACTTATTTAACACATTTATTTTTCAAAAAACAAAAAAAAAAAAGTTCTTAAAAGTGTGTGTGTGCGCATCTTTGTGTGGGCTGACATGGCAAGGTGAGGGAAAGCCGAACGGTTTTTCGGGTGCCAGACTGCAACAGGCAGCCAATTCATCACAAGGGCCGCATAATCCACTTAATCCAATTTAATTACCGCGCCTGTGTTGTTTTTGCCAGTTTGCAAAGCTTGTTTACTACGGGACGATAATGAGACGATGTCTAGGAGGGTAGATGTCCAAATATTACACAGCTTGATCTTCATTCTAGTCTGCGTCAGCAAAAATGCCAGCTGGGGGTAATGAAGTCTTTGGTAGACATTTCAGTTTTGTGAAACTTACACGACCATGTGTTTGCTGAGCTTCACCTGTTGATCTCGGAGAAGTTGAGTCTTACTTCCGTTTCCAATTACCGCAGCAGATGACAGACTCAAATAAAGGTCTTTTACAAATATATGAGCCCTGATTCCTAGCCAAACCAATTCTATGCTATACATCAAACCTCTCTTCACTTAGCGGCACAACAGGGCCAGATATCGATCCGGCCATTGTGCTGCCAATCGACCCGGCTGCCACATACCAAAGATTACGGTGAACCTAGCAAGTGATTTCCTATTTCTCATTTCATTTTTATAACAGCATGCCATCCCACCTGTTTGTGATATATAGCCTGCGTTAGACACCAGCGTAGTCAGCTAAATTACATTTAGCCAAAAACTGCTAACTGGCTAACAGCAGCTAGAGTTGGGGAAGCTAGTTTAGCTCATCAACCTAAAAGCTAATCAAGCTAAAGGAAAAACGGTAAAGAAACAAATTATACTACATTCAAGGTAATCAATTAAGCTTAAAATAGCTGTATTTTGCCTAAACTATTTGTCTCAGCTCACTTAGAGTAAATCTGTTGCTGCAATAGCGATTCTGTCACGCTACAATCGCTAATAGCTATGAGTAGTAGAAGTAGCAAAAAAGTATGTCGTTACACTGTTTTGAATACGGTTAGCTACTCTTAAACTTCCAAAAATGTGGTTATTGTTGTTGCTACTGTATATTTTAACAATTTATATAGCACATCACTATGCTGTGGAGTTATAAAAGTAAACATAAAACAAACACTGTTTTTAAGAAAACCTGCTCATTTGAACTTCTTACACAACTGAGATTATTACTTTTTTGCTGACATACTGTATATGATGTATGAATAAAAATAACACATTTAACATGGTCGTAATTTAATATTTTACTATTTATATAATAAATGTTATTTTTCAATGTTTATATATATATATATATATATATATATATATATATATATCGTTTTTAATAACAATAACAATTTTATATTTTTATAGTATTTAATATACTTTTTTATTTAAATTTAGTACTTTTTAGTAGTTGTTTAGTTATTTTCTGGTTGCTATTGCAAATGTGTGGCTATAAACACTGTTACTAGTCTTATCAGTTTTGTTTCTTTTTTTAAATTTGAAACACGGTAAAATGTTGAGATGACACTTTTGAGATGATTGCATTGCTACTGATATATATGATGCATAAATAATAAAATATGACCATATGAAATATAATAAGCAGTACAATATAAAATTATTATAATATCAAATCAATACCAAATATTGTATTTTCACAAATAGGTATTTAAAATATCAACTAGGTAATATTTCTATTAAAAAATATTAACATAATTGATTAATATTGTTAAATATGATTTAATTTAATCCTTTTAAAACTACTTACTTTTTTAAAATATATAATATGACAAAATAAAACATAATAATATTTTATATGCTAATTATATTGCTAATCCACTAAGACAAATATGGATAAAAATATTCCGATATTATCGGACACCGCTGCCCCTCCTTAGGGGAGTCACGTTACTTTTAAACCATAATAGACATGTCTACCCCTCGGCAGCTTGTTTTACCGGGATAAGTGGCTTATAGCTTCTGTTGACTGGACGGTTTATCTTTGGAAACAGACCAGACGAAACACTGCAGGTAGGAATCACGGGACAGATTAGAAACATACGTGTCCAGAAAGGGAGGCTTCCTTTTAATAACCCTGCAAAACAGATCAAAACTTTATATATATATATATATATATATATATATATATATATATATATAAATACAATCCTGACACCTAGTGTTTAAGCACTAACATTGCAGATGAGAGGGGGTGGGGGTTATACGTAAATAACACAGTAACACAAATACATCCAAACAGTCCGTAAATACACCAACAATGCATTATAAAACTTGTTGAAAAAGTGTTTTAACCAACCCTGGATTGTTTTGAAAGAGGCTGGATGCGTTTTGTGTAGGACATGTGACAGCTAGCGATGCCCCCGTGTGGTCGTATATGAAAGAAACGTTTTGAACTACCACTCGACTGAAGCAAATGTCAAGTTTTGATATTTTCAGATTCAACTCATGATTTTTTTTTTTCTTTTATCAGAGCTGAAGTGAATTAGGACACATTAGCACCTGGAGAGCTGCCCTCGTCCGTTACCGTGGCGCGTTTCCAGGCGATGACTCAGCGTTCTGGCGAACCTTTCTGGCACAGCGAGAGCTGGGAACGAAAAACCGCCACTGCAGCGCGGCAACGGCTCATCGCCATGACAACAGCCAAAGCGACAGGAAGGCCAGGGAGTCTCGCTGGGTGATTTGTATGGAGAGAAAAGTTCACCTGAAAAATACTCCAAAGACTTTCTTTCAGCGCCTCGCACACTATTATAAACGGACGCGAGTGAATGTGGCCAAACATACTAAATTTTCTCTCCCATCCACCACCGGCACACAGAACACACACATTTCGTTCCTCAACGTTCAGAAGGTCAAGCGGTGAAATATTCGGTCGTAATTGTCTTTGTGAATCCTTGTTCCTGACTCTTTCCCTGCTAAAAGCAGTCTGAACTCAGCAGAAACTACATTGTTTACCAGCTGAGGTGGCAATAATTACAATTTCTGAATCTATTTTTGTATTCTTGCCCAAATATGCAGTGTAATTATACATATTGGTTCACTAGTAAATATACTGGTCCTGAAAAAAATTGCCTATTGCTCGCTAGAAATGGTTTAAAATGCACATTAAGGTACTTACTTACCTTTTTACTTTATAAAAAAATAAAATAAATAAATAAATAAATATTTAGACGATTTATTGAATTTCTGAATATTTAAAGACTAAATTAATTTGAACTTAAATCCTTTTTTTTTTTTTTCTTTGCAGGTTCTAAATATACAAACACTCCGTTTAGTGAAATGGTGAACATGATAGATCCGTAGTAATAAAACAGTAGTCAATGAGAGCATGTGATCCTGAGCGTGGCTGGAACTCAGAATGAGTTCTTTGTCAGGCCACCAGCAGTATCCCAGAGTGCACTGGGCAGCCAATCATATGGCTGACACAACAGCAGGGAGAGAACAGGTTCCTCAATCCATCGGCAAACAAAAGCTTGTTTATTCTGCGGTTTTGTACAGAGGAGATTATTCACAGCCAGACTAAAACAAACGCACACATTTGATTTAATGGTGGAGACATTTGATCTATTAACACAGTCTCACGACCAATTCGTACGTATTCGTATGAGGTTGCAAATTCATGCTTACTCATACAAATACGTAAGATTTTGTACGATTTGTCTAAACCCCAGTGATGGGTAGATTTAGGGGCGGGTTTAGGTTTAGGTCATATGAATTGGCAAGTTGTAAAATACGTACGATTTAGAATAAAACGTTTTGAATTCATATGAGTGAGGTCGTACGAATTTGGACAAATTAGCTATAAATTGCCTTGAGACTGGGCTGGTCTGTCTGTCTATCTATATTTACCTGTTAAAGAGCATCATAAAATATTTGTATTTATTATTGTATTTAGTAATTAATAATAAATAAAATTGTAACATATTTAGTTTTTTTATGAATTTTGAAATAATGTGTTAACTGTTAATCTGTTAACTACTTAATTAGATTTTATTTCTTATTTTAGATTAATTTAATTATTGTAGTTTAATTCTAGTTTAATTTAGTTCTTATTTCTTAATTATTGTAGTAATTTAGTTAGTTTTCATATAATATTAAGTTTACGTTTACCAACTAAAGGGCCTGAAATGTATCTAATACATTTATTTAATACATAATCTAATAATTATTAGATTTTTTTATTTATTTTAGAAATATATATATATATATATTTTATTATTATTATTATTATTATTATTATTATTATTTATTACAACATTGCATTTTTTCTTAATTATTGTAATAATTTATTTTGTTTATAATTATTTATTTATTTATTTACTTTTCATATTAAGTTTAAGTTAAAAAACTAAAGGTCCTGAAATTGATTAATTATATATATTGTTTCTTGTTTTGGATTTTAGATTTTATTAATTATTTGTAATTTTATAATATTCATTTTAATTTTAGTTCATTTAGTAATTAATGTAATTCTTAAAGGGTCTCATCTTCTTAAATTCATATTGTATTTATTATGTATTTTATTAATTCATTTCATTTATTAATTATTATTATTAATTTATTAATTCTTTTAAATAAAATAAATTGTTAAATTAAATGAAAAGTACATTTCAACAGTTTAGGGACATTTGGTGCCCAAATACAACAAAAGCTGACCCGTTGGATATGATCAAGATCACATCACGGCAAAACAACAGCACTCATGATAGAACAGTCGTCTTAGTCAGTCCATTGCGAGCGAACGTCGCTCCCAGATAGCAATGTGGAGAACAAATCAACACATGAGTATGACGAGGCAGAGAGATAGATTATTGATTTGTTTACGGGGTGTTATATCCATCTGACCCCTGAGAAAGGCAGTCAGGACAGCGAAGCTCACACAAGATACAGTGTTTGCTGTCAACAACAGTGTGCTTGTGCTGCCTGTATGAGGCCACAAAGACACATTTATTATGACGGAAAAAAGCCCGTCCGACAATCGCCAAGCGTACGGCCCGCTGGATAAATGCCAGGGAGGAGTAGGATGGGAGAGTGAAGGATCGTAGTGCCCCATGACTGCATTCCCATGCACCTCTTCATTTTTATAAAGAGTATGACTTCATGTCTTCAGATTTCACTGGTTATATAGGCTTAGAATAATAGTAGTAATTCTTGCAATTATTTAATACATCATCCTCCAGTTTCACAGACAAGACTTAAGCCTAGTTCTAGACTAAAATGTAAATCTGAACTGATCTTAAAACATGGCAGTGCCTTTGTTTTGTCTTAAGATGCACACCAGTAATGTTTTTTCTAAGACATCTTTTGTGAAAAATAACTTAAATATCTATGAACTATGGCCTATTCCTGGCTAAGCCCTGTCTATGAACCTGGGCCTGTACTATTTAGTAAGCATACTAGTATATCTAGTTAGATTATACCTTTATAAAACCTTTATAATAAGTAAGTATATTTATAGTTTTCATAATAAACTATACTGCAATAATAATGTACACAAGCATTCAATAAACATTTATCAAAATATTGCAACTCCAGCAAAAGTTTATTATATGAAACATACTCATTTATATGTTTTTAATAAGCATTACTGTGTTGTGTATCGGAATAAAACACAAACTTTGTAATTGCATGTCTTCTTTCATGTGTTACAATGCAACAGTGATTATTATTATTTATGAAAATATAATTTTTAAATAAAAAAAGCATTCAAACGATGCTGTGTTAAAAAGACACTTTAAGTAATTAAAATGTAATAATTGTTATCATGACTGCAATTACAGTTGTTGATATTCGAAGAGTTAATGAATTTATAATATAGAGAATTTCAAATAATAATAATAAAAATAATACATTTAAGATATATACAGTAATAACAATATATTAAAAATGCAGCCACTGTTTTGTTAAATAATAATAATAATAATAATAATAATAAAATATCACAATGCTGTTACAGTTTAATAATATTATGAATAATAATGATAATAATACATTCAAATTACATGTTATTATTATTACTGTTGTTGTTTTTGTTCAAACAGACAGTATTGCGTATGGTAACAAACATCTGTAACAACAACAAACAATTTCACCTAACTATCATTTGGTTAAAGTTTCTTGACAATGTAATCTAAAGTCTGCATTAATGCATTGAGTGTGTGTGTGTTTGTCTCAGTGTCAAAGCTGTTTAATAGTCCACTGGTGTTTAGGACACACGTCTGGCCAATTCTATAACAGAAAAGGATAGGCTGATTAACATGCCACACCACTCACTTCCTCTCAAACACACTATTGTCGTCCACCGAGATGCCTGACAACAAAACACTTGTGTGCGCTTATGGGCAACAGAACTTCCAAGAAAGATCAGAAGGAAAACAGAAAGAAAAAGTGCTCAACATATATCCGTATGACCTACAACAAGAGTACGAGATGACCAATGTATAGAAACAGTAGACTGTCTTTGACTCCCTGGAAAAAGACTGACAGGAAAATGCAGTTCTAAAGAAAAAAAAAAAAGGCCTGTACAAACAATAAACATATTACGCATCAAGTTTCTGAAACCCAGTGATAACACATATTTACCAGATTTACCAAAAACAAACAAACAAAACAAACTTTGCTGAGAATTTTACATGTAAGCTTTGCTTTGAGAATTGCTTTAAATTAATAGAATTAGAATTTAAAAGAAATTATAGCATTTTTAAGATTATTTATCAAATTTGGTTACACAAATGTGTGTGTGTGTGTGAGAGAGAGAGAGAGTGTGTGTTCATATTCATCTCTTTGTATCTCACTCTGAATGTGTGTGTAGTGGAGTGAGAACAGGGTCAGAAGCTCATTGGTCAGTTCTGGTGATTGACAGATCCGAATCTCCAAGCTACAGGCCCCTCCGTTTCAGACTTATAAATGGACTCCCATCTCACTCTGCTCTGAATCGCCTCATTCTGACAAACTCTCTGCTGGTAAGTCTAGTAAGTTTTTCTCATTGCGATGTTTTACAGCTTATTTTGCTCCAAGCGTTCCTGCAGATGAAATTGCAAAACTAACTACATAATGACTAGAAATGTGTTTGCAAAAGACAGAAAGAAAGTTAATGGTCCATAAAATTGCTTCAACACTTAAACTTTTACAGTCATTTGAGGGTAAAGTTAAACAGCTTGAAATTGCTTTCAAACATTTTCACATTTTTAGTGCTTATTGTAATTATTTCAGAAAACGTTGAGCGCTGCACTACATTAAGATGTCAGACTTAGAGAGCTGCCTGGGAACCATCATTGAGGTCTTCCACAAATACTCATCCAAAGAAGGCGACAAGTACAAATTAAAAAAGACCGAACTCAAGGAGCTGCTCACAAATGAATTTCCGACACTTACCGAGGTAATTAATCTTCAAACTTTAATTAAACTTTTTTTACTCTACACTTTTGTTTGGAATTTCCAGAATGCTTTGTTTTCAATCAAGGCTTTGTGTCAGAATTGGGTTTTTGGGTCAAAAATTTTGTTAAAAATATTTTTAATAGGTAGCGAATTGGCTATTTTCATATTTAAGCCTTTTGTGTTTTTGTTGTTGTTGTTTTTTTAACTCCAAATTTTACTGTACACTTTGTTTTGAAACTTATATCTGGCTACATGCTAGAATTAAGTTTTTGTGTCAAAAATGTTATTAAATATTTTTAATGCTAAAGCGAATTACTCTCACAGAAGTACACTTCAAACTTAATTTTTTACTCTACACTTTATTTTAAAATTTAAAGAATGTCTGTTTTACAATCAAAGTTTTATGCCAGAACTGAGCATTTGTGTTAAAAAAATTATGATTTAATATTTTTGGAGTAAATTATCAAATTTCATCCATTTTAATGACCAAAGTAATTAAACTTGAAACTTTTTATTATAATTCTTTTTTTACTCTACAATTTGTCTTGAAATTTGTAGAATGTTTGATTTTCAATCAAGGCTTCATGCCAGAATTTAGTTTTTGTGTCAAAAATGATGATTTGTATTGGATTACCTATTTTCATCAATTTTAATTACCAAAGCAATTAAACTACAAACTTTTGTTTTTACTCTACTCTTTGTCTTGAAACTTAAAGGATCATTCATTTACTGTCAAGGCTTTATATCAGAATTGAGTTTTTGTTACAAAAAACCTTTACGAATAAAGAAAGTAAATTGCGAATTAGCGAATTTTCCTATTTCCTATGCTTTTTCTTTTTATCTCACTCAGCATGTGAAAGATCAAGCAACAATGGACAGTTTGATGGAAAGCTTGGATACCGATGGTGACTCAGAGTGTGATTTCCAGGAGTTCATGACCTTCATCACCATGGTTACCATCTGTTGCCATGAGTTTTTCGAACACCACGAAGACGAATGAGTCGAATTTAAGAAAACGAGTTCAATTTTGGTAGTTTAATGAGTCACAATACATTCCTTCTTTTAAAGTTTGCTTTGTTCTTTATCATATCATATTAGGATTACTGTTTTGTTTGGACAGCATGCCGGCTGTACGACAGTTTGTTTGGCTTATTTTGCTAGACTCAAAACTAGTTTATAATTTATTACAAAACATGTTTCTATTATTTTGCCTAGGCATCCCCATCATAAATCTCATCGAGTGAAATGTGGACCAGGTGTTGCGCTCTTGCCATTTCAATTCCAGACTGATTGTGAAATGTTTTTTCTGATTAGCTTCAGACTATTAGGCTGCTATTGACTTACGTCAGATTGTTCCGGAGCCTGAGACAAATCATACTGTGCTTTAAATGACCCACCAAAGCGAATTATTCTTCTGAAAATATCTAATACAATGTATACAACCATCCATAAATGATTTGGAATTTCAGATCAATCCTGTATGTTATTAGAGGTATGAAAACTCCTGTTTTTCATGTATTGAGTGTCCAGAATGTTTACTAGCAGATTTTAATAGTATATTAAATGTGTTTTTCCACGGTAACCTATAAGCTAACTGTAAATGTCCAAACAACAGGCTTAATTCATGATGCAAGACCTTTTCTGTGTAAATCGTACATAAATCTACTGAATGCGACAATTTACCTAAGAATGTATTATTGACAATTGACAAATAAGTGTGTAACAAGGCCCTACAATGAATGTTTCCTTGTAAAGTTAAGCAAAAGATGAACAAGTTTCAGATGCCAAACTGTTAGAATTATGGATTGAAAACTAGCTAAATAAAATTGTGAACAGTTGAAATTCAAGTAACATATCAATTTTATTAACATTGACTGCATTATCCGATCATTAACACAACTATCTATCTATCTATCTATGAAGCTGGAACTCAACGCTTCCATTGACACGCATACAGCTATATATATATATATATATATAATTTAATTAGTTATATATTAGTTTATTGGTCCCATGTTTTGCGTTACCAAATCCTCCAGGAAAAATCGGACGTCTACGACTCGAGGATACCTGTAATCAACTGCTTGGCATTGTCTCTTGTGACTTTCATTGATTTAGATGTCCCGCAGGTATTCTCATTACCTAGCACAAACCATCAATACAGAGGCCTTCACATCAGTGTTTTAATTAACAGATCAATGGTCGCGCAGCAAGACCCTGAAAGATGATAAATATAATATGCACACAATATGATAAAGAATACCGTCTTCAACTGAAGTATGTTTACATTAGGCAGCCTGAAAATCACTTACATATTTATATGCAAACCCTAATCTGAACAGTCAAATACTAGTTTGTTTGAAGGTCTTTTAAGTTTTGACCAATCACAGACTGCCATACTGAATAATCCCGATAAGTGGCAGTGTTGTGACGTGCCAACGCAAGTTCCCTGATCTGAGCTGTGGGAATGAAAAATGTGTTGAGGTGGAGGGTGGACGCAATATGATAAAGTCACTGGATTTATTTGACAATGCAATAAAGCATAAAATAAATAAATAAAACATGATAAAAATAAGTGTCCACAGTATTTCTGGAGTGAAAGATGAGTGCCTTGGGGTGATTGCTTTGGCTGAGTTGAGCAAATGAGGCGCTCTCTCTCTCTCTCTGTGCGTGTGTGTGGTGTGTTTGTTTACCCAGCTGTGTGGTCTGACTATGACCAGTCTTTTAGCATCTCACGGTAGCAGGTAATGTCCCATGAGGTCACTGGATTGGACACCAGGGTAGAATTTGGGAGCTCGGCATTCAGTCCGCTGCTTCTAACATAAAACCACAAATATGTGACACTACATTACATTACGAAGCTTTTCCGGTTATCTAAAAATTCACACAAATTTGCGTTTAATAAACAAGGCCCTACAATGCATGTTTCCTTACAAAGACAAAGAGAAAGTTAAACAGGATTCAGGGGCTGAACGGTTAGATAGTATGGAGTAAAAACTAGCGAAACAAATTTCGGAAAGATGAAATTGAAGTACACTGCGAGCAAGTTTACGAAACACTGACTGCATTCGTTTTTGAAAATAAAGATGTTTCTACTAGTGCTGTCAAACGATTAATCACGATTTATCATATCCAAAATAAGCCATCTATCTATCTGTCTATGCGTCTGTCTGTGTACTGTATATCTGTTGTTCTATCTATCAATGCATAAATACCATTTGGAAATTATATCTTCATGGGCTCAGGAGGTTCTCATTTGAAATGAGCAATGATTAACATACATTCATTTCCCTACCATCCAGATTTCTCATTTTCTTTCCATCATTAGAGATTCAAGGCAGCTTTGAGAACACTTGAAAGAGAGCGAGGGAAATGCAGAGCGAGAGAGAGTGATGGGATTGAGTGACTGTATATTTCTTATATAGGCTACGTGTGTGTGCTTCTTGAGCGAGAGATGCAGACAGAAGGCGTTTTAATGGCATCCACTATCACGGATAAACACTTCTTTGATTATATAGATGCCTCAAGATGCAACATAACTGGAATACCTCACCGTGAGTGCTTGCCAATTACTGACTGATTGTTTATGTCTACTTATGTCTACATACCTTCTGCATCAGAGTGCAAAACCTTGCTGATTTGATATACATTATCGCTTTCATAATGCCAACTATCACTGCTGATTGCTTGGTTCACACATTGTAAAGGTGTTGGCTGAGTTTAAGTATCCTGACAGCTGTAAAGTAATTTCAGCTTAGTGGTTGATTTAGGTTGTGTTAGCGTGTCAATATATACAGTACATATGTTTTATGACAAGATAATTTGGAAGTAAAACACTGTAATCCTCATATTTCCACCTTCTAAAACAATTACCCATTCCATAAATGTAAACCTGTTTAACATAGCACAGAAAAATACTATAAATACTATATAAATATAGAATGGCCCTATGATTTTCATGCGGCAATATTTTCCTTTTTCTTCCCCATCTCTGTCTCTTTATGATGTTCATTGTTTAAATGGGAAGAGAAATGGAAGGGTTCTCAGAAGCAGGCGAAGATGCTTTCTTGGGGCTGCATGGATGCACATGATATGAGAAGCAAAATTAAATAAAGGCTGATTGTGTTCAGGGGATTATATCGGGGTTAGTCCTGCACGCTCGGCTGGAAACGTGACAGCACAAGAATAATTAGCTCTCCTGCAAATATTCCTAACTCACTTACACCGGCTGACTTCAGTGACCGCCCTGATGGAAGGAGGGGAGTGTGTGTGTGCATATATATGTCTGTAAGCGTGTAAGAAAGAAAAGGTAACCCCAGGAGCTCAAAGACCCCAGCAGTGAGAACAGATGTCCTACCGCAACCTATAGCAGCCTGTGAGTGACCTCCATGAGAGCGGGCCGTCTTGTGTTAGCACCTGCCCTTGCTCACGGGAAGGCGAAAAGGAAGTCATTTTAATTGGAGTATTACTCACGGGCCAGTGATTCATTAGGCCTTTAACCTTATCGTATACTATGTGCATTTTGGAGAATGTAGGAATGTCCTGGAAAACACCTAAAGAGGTAAAATGGGTTGTGGACATATGCTTATATTATTCTAGGACTGTTATATATTCATTTTTACATATTACCGAGCTCTCCAGCAGGGCCCTTAGAGCCCCCACTTAAGCACCATTCCAATTATTCCCCCAGCTATCCCAGCATCCCCCTGAGAACCGCACCAATTGCAAAGCAATAAGAACCTCTGGTGGGGTCTTCACCCCCCATGAAGACTTCTGATGGGGATTCGAGAAAAGAGATCTGAGAAAAGAAAAAACAAACAAACATATTTTTTTTCAAATTAGTTAAAAGAAATGATTGCAATATATATTTCAAGATATCTTTTGGCAGAATTTCAATAAATATATTTGCACAAGATTTTCTTAATTTAAATTGTCTTCATTTACGGAATTGTTTATATTAATTTTTGCAAAAAAACTTGCTCTCCAGCAGGGCCCTTAGAGCCCACTCTTAAGCACCATCCAATTATTCCCCCAGCCTTCCCAGCAATCCCCAGAGAACCATACCAATTGCTAAGCAGTAAGAACCTCTGGTGGGGTCTTCACCCTCTATAAAGACTTCCAATGGGGATTTCGGAACAGAGATCTGGGGGGAAAAAATACATGTTTTTTTGGAATTAGTTGAAAGAAATGACTACAATTGAGATTTTAAGATATCTTTTGGAAACTTTTTAATAAACATATCTTCACAAAAATGTCTTAATTTCAATTGTTTAATTATTTAATTGTAAGAGGTTGCATCTATTTGCATTTAAATGTAATTATTTTAAATAAATGTGTACATACACAGTACAGTGGGGTCCAAAAACATTGAAAAACTGAAAATTATATAGGTATATATCTCGGAAAATGTATATACCATATGTATACAATATAATAATAAATGTGCTTTTTGTATTTTTACTTTTTATAAGACTTCTGATAGGAATTTTGTTGCCGAAAACATGGAAGAAAAAAGCTGCTTTTCTGGCATTAATTATAGAAAATGACTGTGATGCTGTTGTCAAGATCATTTTTGGCATCCTTAAAGATTTCCTTGATTTAAATATATTTAAATTAATTTATTTCTATTTTAACACAACTTAAAATAATAATTGTTAACTATTAATAAAAAAAAAACACATATATGTATTTTATTTATGTACAGTAAAAGGGGTCAAAAAATATAGAAAATATATATATATATATATATATATATAGATAGATATATAATATTACATGTATATAATAATATAACTTCTTATTTTCCATTATTTGAGCTGATTGATTTATATTATTATTACAGATTACCTGGCTCTCCGGGAGGCCCCTTGGAGCCCACAAATACAGTAAGTGCCACAATGTAAACCGATCACAAATACATGATATGCTGACAAATTAATCAAAAGTGCTACCTTTTTATTTGTTGGTCTAAGTAAACGTGTAGACACTAGACAATTTTGTCCAATGTTTCGCATCAGCACCCCATGCAGATAAACAGCATTATTTTATCCTATTTATTCTCTTCTCCTAAACACCGAAACATCTCTTACTACACCAGATTCTGCTATATTGCTTTAAAAAGAATTGTAGCTGAAGGTTCGAAATAATGACAGAAAATTATCTGTCACACCGAGCTGCACAACAAGGGCCAATCCCCCAAAACGTCACAACAAATTTCTCTTCATATCCAACGTGTGCTTGAGCAGACCCACAGGACAGATGGAAATGGGAAGCTCTTGTGCCGAAATGATGTTTTCTGCATTCCACGAGTGGCTCTTCTCCGAATTCATTATGCTTTTCTCTTTCTGATATAACTGTGCCATCTCGGAGCGGAATATTTGTTTACAGCTTGCTCGACAAACAAGTGCGCTGTTATTTTGGATGCTGAATCTGGTTAACCCCACAGTGTAGATGTGATTGTCTCTAAAGCTGGTGAGCCAGGATTTCAGTTGCAAGTTTGACCTCCGAATTAAAGGTCATATAATGCTGTGATTTTAACCAGAACTGTCTTAGCATGCAAGTGCTTGCAGTTTGTATCTTAAAAGGAGCATTTTCTTGCCTTTCAGGGTTTGAATTATGTGTCACTGCATTCATATATGAAATCTGAGCTGAACTCTTTTGTTTACGACATTTCATTTAAAGAAATTGTTCACAGAAAAAAAAATAAATGCTGAAAATGTATAAAGCCTCAGGCAGTAAGATGCAGATAAGTTTGTTCATGGAAATAGATTTGGATAAATGTAGCATTACATCACTTGCTCACCAATGGATCCTCTGGAATAAATGGGTAACGTCATAATTGTGAGTCTAAACAACTGGTAAAAAAATTATAATAATCCACAAGTAATTTAAGTAATCCACTTTCTGCATGTCTGTACTAAACAATATGGAAGCCCTTTTATACCACTGAAAAAAAGGGTATTACAACCCTACATAGACATAAACTCGCAATTACAATTATAAAGTCAGAACTTCGAGATATAAGGTCAGAATTGTGAGATATAAAGTCAGAATCATGAGATATAAAGTCTGAATTGCGAGATATAAAGTCAAAACAGCGAGATATAAAGTCAGAATTGTGAGATATAAAG
Organism: Enteromius treurensis; assembly: GCA_032275025.1. Taxonomy (NCBI): domain Eukaryota; kingdom Metazoa; phylum Chordata; class Actinopteri; order Cypriniformes; family Cyprinidae; genus Enteromius; species Enteromius treurensis. The sequence continues at coordinate 4,823,642 of JAUCMU010000047.1, read as the reverse complement.
TCAAAACTGCGAGATATAAAGTCAGAACTGCGAGATATAAAGTCAGAATAGCGAGGTATAAAGTCAGAATTGTGAGATATAAAGTCAGAATAGCGAGGTATAAAGTCAGAACTGCGAGATATAAAGTCAGAACTGCAAGATATAAAGTCAGAACTGCGAGATATAAAATCACAACTGCGAGACATAAAGTCAGAATTGTGAGAGATAAAGTGAGAATCACGAGATATAAAGTGAGAATCACGAGATATAAAGTCAAAATTGTGAGATATAAAGTCAGAAACGCAAGATATAAGTGAGAAACGCAAGATATAAGGTCAGAATTGTGAGATATAAGGTCAGAATCACGAGATATAAAGTCTGAATTGCGAGATATAAAATCAGAACTGCAAGATATAAAGTCAGAATTATGAGAACATATCAGTCTTTTTTTCACTCACAACTCTCAATTTATATCTAAAAATTAAAACAATTTTGAGTTTTAAAGTCAGAATTCCGAAATATAGGCCCGGTTTCACAGACAGGGTTTAGCCTAATTCAGGATTAGTTTATGCCTTAGAATAAAACATTATTGGTGTAAATCTTAAGACAAAACAAAGGCACTGACATGTCTTAAAATCAGTCTGTGCAAGTTTCTTTCAGTTGAAACAGCTCAGATTTACAGTTTAGTCTAGGACAGGCTTAAGCCTTGTTTGTGAAATTAGGCGATAAAGTCACAATTCTGACCAATGATTCGCAATTGCAAGTTAATATCACGCAATGCTGACTTTATAACTTGCAATTGTTAGTTTATATCACAAAAAAGTGAAACATAAAGTTGCAATTGTGAGTTATAAAGTCCAATTTTGAGAGAAAATATGTTATATCTTTACATCTTTATCTCACAATTCTATCTTTATAATTCACAATTCTTGATTTATATTTCGCAACTGTAAATCTTTTCAGAATTGCAAGTTTTACATCACGCAAAAAAAATTCATCTACATCCTGGATGGCCTTGAGGTGAGTACATTTTTAGCAAATTTTCATTTTTGGTGAGTTATTTCTTTGATTGTGAAAGCAGGTGTTAAAATGTGTTGCAGTTTTGTTCAAATGGGTGAAAATCGGATTCACAATAACAACCCACACACACACCCACATAAAAGCATCTGTGATTTGACCCCTTGTTCAATTTTAGCCTTACATGTGCCGTATCAGAATAGCTTCCTTATCATTTTCATTACTGAGTTCAGAGCACCTTGGAAGGAGATTGATGACAGGTTTATAAATGGTTTCCTCAAAAGTTTTGACGTTTATTTATAACAGGAGTTTCTCTGTTGTGCCGTTCTGCTGCTCGGCTTTATTGTTCTTGTGTAAGTCAGATTGGTCGAGGTCAGAAACGCCTGTAGCAATAACACAGTCCCTGGAGTCAGACCGTACCGTGACCCAATTCAAAATAGTTTGCGATTTATCTGTGAGCCAAAGTAAAGTCTATTGTAACTATAACCTGTCCATCATATTTGCATTTCTTTGCAATTAAAATAAGCACATGTACACGCAAAAACTATATATATATATATATATATATATATAGAGAGAGAGAGAGAGAGAGAGAGAGATAAAATATATAT
>JAUCMU010000047.1:4800793-4812299 GCA_032275025.1 Enteromius treurensis | reverse complement strand
AGATAATGAATAACGTAAATACAGTCACTCACTTGTTTATGAACGCACTCTTTAGAAACAACAACAACAGCGTCACGATAGCGAAGATTCTCCGTGCCCTGAATTGCATACAGTAAAATACACTTAAAGGGATCCTTAAAGGGAAATGCTGGGGAAAGCGTAATACCTTTTCAAGACACAAGGGGGCAATATTGTCTCTCTATATATATCAATTCTTTTCTACAATTTCAGTCATAGAAATATGCTTTCACTGTCTACCAAGTGTTGTCGCGATCCCACATCTCAGCGGACAGAGGCAAGGCAGGCAGAACTTCAGTACAAAATATTTAATAATGGAAGGTCCAAACAAAAGCTGAAAAAAGTGCAGGGATATACGCAGACAATAAATTCAAAAGTGCAAGGCAGACAATCACAAAGACATTCAACAACGATGGATCCAGAGAACTGAAATAAACCTTGTTAAATAGACAAACTAATTACAAGAAAACTCACAACACCTGGGGAGACAACCCACATAACAAACGGACTTGGCCCAAATGTAGCCTCATAATGACACTGCTGTCGTGTTGCCGGCACTGGCATGCATAATGTCACCCGAATGTGGGCCATGCGTGGCAATGACGGCACTGCATGCATGATGGCAAACTACATTTGGGCCGATTGTGGCTAGGAGGTGTGTGGCCCAGATCAGGGCTACTATATATATATATATATATAAGGTATAACTTACTATCTGTCATTTGCCTATATTGTATTTGACCGTATTTAAACCAATCACAATGGTCCTGGGCTGCATACACTCCAATAACAGGAGCAGAGATCTGTCTCAGCATCAGTTAAACCAGACTTAAATTTAATTTAATTTTTATTTTTTACTTTTTCTTCACCAACTGACAACCAAAACGATTTTACACGGTAAGTAACGTTATGTCTGCTAATTTAATTATATATCATCCAACATGCTGTGACTGTGTCACGTTCGGTGCTGGTGAAGGAAGAGTGCAGGAGTCGTTGGGTAGAAAAAACAAAGTCTTTTAATAATAAAGCAACAAAGGAGACATAAACAGACATAGAACGTGACAATAGCAGGTGTAGTACGTCCGAATTCCATTCATACTACCCTCATTCATATTATATGGAACGTACTGTTTTTAACGGTCGGGCAGTACATTCAAATTCAAATGTAGGACCTACTCAAGTAGTATGCGATTTTGGACACAGCGTAAGAACCATTAGCAACTGCATAGCAACACCTTGCCAACCATCCATAACATTTTAACAACTACAAAGCAATATTCTAAAATAATCTTCTGAACACGTTAACAACTACATATCAACACCCTAGCAACTCTTTAGTGCATAGTACAGTGCAAATACTAAATGCTCAGAAAAGTGTTTGTGACAGCACATCAAAATCCTTTTATTCCATAAGAATTGTATGTTATCTTACATCAGCACCATAATGCTGCATTTTTCCTCTCTGTAATGCACACAAGCTTTGCCCCGCTAGGTATAAACACAAGCCCTCTCCATCTGCAGCGCCATGACGCCATCTTGGGTTTTATGGCTTATCAATCTCCATCCAATCTCCGAAGTAACGTCTCAGATTAATGACCTCACTATTGTGCTGTCCCTCTCTGATTACCTCACCACGGCCACCCATAACAGACCATTTGGACATGTGGGAAATTGAGCCCTGGCCCGTCACGCCTTCTGTAATGATGAAACCAAACAATAGCATGAGAAATAAAAACGAGAGATGGGAGAGAAAATGAGAAAATGGAAGCCTCATGAGGGACCGGTTTTGTAATTCTGTCCCGACAAGAGCAGCCAAGGGATTCAAGCTGCGGATTCGCTTAACCGCTCGCAAAATAAAAGATTAACTAAACACGCTGGGCTCGTTTTGTGAAGAGCTTAATTACCATTATGTTTCATTTCTGGATGTCTCTGCAGCTGTTTGAACTGATTTCGATGAGGGAAAGCGGGAAAGGCCTCACATTCAAAAGACATAAAATGGCTTTTGTAATGCGTTTAACCTTGGTAATGTGACATATTGAAACTAAATACGTATTCAGCTGGAAATAATTTGGGATATACTTGAGTTAATCTATGATGAGTTGCTCGGACTGTAAAAAGCAGAATATGAATTTAACAGTAATTTTGGAGGTAGATAAAATCAATGAATTCTCTTCAGAAGATGTAGAACTTTTACTATGACCTTGCTGCCTAGTGAAGTAATTTCAAACCTTCTTAGGTGGATGCAGATGCGGCAGTCAGCTCCATTCCTCTGGTTGTCCACATGTCTTTACGGAGCAGGAGTTCACTAGGGATGCTCAAGGACTGATGTGAGGTGTTGGCGGCAATCATGGTGTGGGATTTACCACCATCAGAATTGGTTGTATGAAGTGGAAGCAATCAGAATCCATGCCACTCAAGGCCTAACAGAGTTTTTTTTTTTTTTTTTTTTTCACAAGGGTCCAGCTTTGAAAAAGGTTGGCTGGAGTCTAGACTAAACCACTGAAGTCAGATTATTTACACAGAAATGCTGGCTTTTAATTGATTCAAAATTGATCTGATATGACACGCTCAAATTACTTCAACTAAAATATATTACATCATTGTGATGAGTACATAATTACTGTACATAGACATACTAAAAATGCAGCTTTAGAAGAATATATTGATTGTTTTATTTCCATATCACTGAACATCGGCATATAACTGACCTTTAGTACACAGCAATCTATTACTGTAAATTGTTGAAGTTTGTCAGTATATCCAGAGTCCGGTCACACAACATATGTTGAAAATAAACAGATGAAGGATAATAGAATGCAACAGAATCATTCATACCTACCACAAGAAAATTAAAGTGTCACAAGTTCTTGTGCAGTTTTGCTTCTCAAGGAAGTTTGAATGTTGTAGAAACTTTTTATTGGAAAACAATACATTATATAAATATACATATATATATTCTAGAAATAATTTTCACTTTCAATTTTTCAATGGCTGTTAAAGTTACAAAGATGAGTGAATTTTTTTTTTTTTTTTTGCTCTTTTTGTAATTACACTGTAATTAATGCACTTTTGCAGTGAACTAGAAATTATTCCATGAAAGAGTGCAAAAATATGTCCAGTGGGGTTTGGCAAAACAAGTTACCTTCAAACCTTCTTCAGAATTGAGTTGCTTAAATTACACTAGAATTGCTAAAACTATTGCTAAAACAAGAGCAAAATTAATGGCGTTAATTTGTCAGACATTATTTTCATGCTAATTCATCAAAATTTTACACTGACAGCTGTAACAGTAATGTTTCTGAAATCCAACATGACATGAATTAATTTAGTCAGCCTGTGGGATTCTGAACCCTGAAGGCCAGCAAAATTTCCATTACAATATGATGCAATCGCTTGAATCCAAAAGCTCAGATTTCCTCACCATTCTGAACCGCTATAAACTCAAAGGCAGAAAAACATGTTAACGACACAATGCTTTCAATCTCCTCCACACCTTTTCTAAATGAAAGGGCACAGTTTGATTCCTGCGCGACTGTTACGAACAACAGCCGCTCTATCTCGGATATTACAAACTCACGGCAAACTGGCTTCAGTAAAACAGACTGAAATGTTACCATTTCGCATTGTTAACAAAAGTTCTTCAAACGTGAGTTCGTGTAGCTTCAGGTTTACAGTATCTCTATATATATTCCAGCATGAGAACAGAGAGTGTTTCACGCTCCCCTATTTCCCCCCTGCTGAGCGCACGGCTTTGAGGAGACAATTAAGTGTGATAGACGCTAAAGCCAGTCTTCGTCAAAATTCGCATTTTGATCTTCAGTGTTATTGCCTGATGTGTCATGTAATGACCAATACTGACATAAATCTTCAACAATACAGGGGCATATACAGGGGCACTTAAAATGTAAGAAAAATATAAATCTGAGTTGCAAGAGCTGACTTAGCAATTACACAATTACATTTAGCCAAAAGGTGACTTTTAGTGGATGTAGGAAGCAATCACGCTTACTACATACAATAGCAACCAGAAAGTGTCTAAATACTTTCAAGCTGAGAGCTGTGCATAAACAAAGCATCATTATACATAGTAGATCACATTTACAGTAAACCATGAGGTCTATTTCCAGCTTGACTATTCTGTGAACATCAGTGTGATTGACTTTACAGGCATTTCCCTTCGAGTAGCCTATATTGAGTAGTCATTTATGAATGTCTGTAAAACCCATGCTGAGAGGACTATTAGGTCTGAAATAGCACTCAGTAGGATAATAATGGCTAATAATGTTGTCTGTCCTAGTTCTAGAAGTTTACCTGAATGATGGACGTGGAGGCCATTTATTGTCCCATAAATCCACTCAGCAGGAGCAATTTCAACGGTTTCTACCGACTGGAGGCGTAAGTGTCCTGCTGTCACCCGGATGTCTGCTTTTATGGTTTTTTTTGTGGCACAAGTACTACTAATTTTGACAGCATTGTGGGGAGATTGTCACTCTTGTTCATATGAAGGATGTTCAGTGCAGCTTTTCAATCTAAATCCATATTTGCTAATGATTTTTTATCGGATCAATAAATGTTTACGAGTCAACTTAAAATGTGAAAACTTCACATACTGTAATTCATTGAATGAATAAAACTTGATATGTCGGAAGCATAATAAAGTATTATCTTAACATAACCATCTTTGGACCTGACCGCAATGTTTTTAAACAGGTTACTAACATTCTATCTGTTATTAATCAAAAAAATTATGTGATTCAAAAATGTCTCATCAAACTTCTATTTTGTATCTCATTCCGTATTTTAGACTCTTAGATGGCAAAACAGTTTTGATGGTTCGCAGCTATAGCAATGTCTTCCTTGTGAAACTTGACTGACTAAATAGTTTCTTACAAAAATGTGATAATTGGCTGCTTGGCAGTACTTCCACAAGTTCATAGTTACAAGTTAGCATTCATCAAGTATGAAGAGAATGACAGACAAAGAGACTGATGACTCAATGCTTCATCATATCACTTAAAACGAAGTTATAATTATCACAAACTTATTGTAAAATAATGTGGAAAATCGGTAGCAGGTGCACTGTCAAACTGTGTTTCTCAGTCAGACCCCTGTGAAGCGTTCTTTTTAGTTCATTAAAATCTCACAGTATATGTATTTTTGTTGATTATGTGAAATGAGACCAGCATCTTGAATGAAGGACACTCACTCCTGCAATCTGTGAGCTCTCTGGGCTCATCAGAACAGCTTGCGACTGTGTAATCATCAGCTAAATACTGACGGAAGCTAGCTAGCTTGGTTTAAACTTTGCAAATCATCACTTTTGGGTTCAAATAAGTCAAATAAGGACTAAAATTGTAGGGTAACCATTAAAATAATGACAATAAAGGTTTCTAAAGTAACAGAACAAGCAGACAGATATTATAATAAGCCTCACTAACACGAAACATACTAAAATGCAGGCACAAATGTTTGGGAAAGGTAAAACCATAGACTGTAAAAAACATGGATGTGGTGTGGTGTGGTGTTTAAAAAAATCCTCTCACACTTGCCATGAAGGGCAAAATTAGCTTTATAAACCAAAATAATTTTTTGAACCAGGCTATGTAAACATGCTTTTTTTCTGCTACGGGACAGACTCCCTTTTGCAGCCAGCCTGTAATGGCCAGTCGATGAATTGCAGTTTTAGTCAATTACGTGTTGGCTTCACGATAAAGAGGGGAGGTTGCCGCTTGGGTAAAACCCAATGTATTCTTTGTTTTGTTTTTGCTTTTTAGCGTATACGTAGTGCACGTGACATAACTATAACATTACACATTATATTTGCGTATTGTATACATACAGCTAGATTTTTGCAAACAATTTTAGAGTAACAAACTACTGACAACAATGTCAATAACAGTTGTCTACATTGGTAATCTTTGTAAAGTGGTTAAGAGATAAACCAACAAGTTTAAAATTGTGCTCATTTTTATACAACGTTTTAAATAAAGTTTTTTTTTTTTTTTTGCTTACTTTTAGCGTGTTGAATAAACAGCTTATACTGGTCAGGTATGTTTTGAAGCTGGGATGCTTGTTTAAACTGGTCCTTTGCTGGTCTTAAGCTGGCCGTTCCAGTATAAACCAGCAAAGGCCCTGCTAAAACCAGCTTAAATCAGCATCCCAGCTTCAAAACATACCTAACAAGCATATGCTGTTTTTATTCAGCAGGGAAATAGCACATAAACTTAACAAGGAATTAAACTTTCTAGTGTAAAGTGCCTATGTTTATGTACATTATCAAATGACATTTAATTTGAAAGGTTATGGATATAGCTGTGTAGACACACCAATCGTTTGCATCAAAAACTGGAGTATAGTTTGGATTTAGTGCATTAAAATGATAACATTAAAGGCGTACAGTGTCTTCTATTGTATGTTCTTATGTTTGCAGTGATGAAAGCAAACCATATGCCTACTCAAGGCAGTGAGTTTATAGCTAGGTATAAACATGCTAGGAGGTTAGCTTAGCTAACTAGCTGAGGAAAATTATTTCCAGCATTTGCTTCACCATGACAATAATGTTCACAAGTATATATAATCAGGCTAGTATTACGTTGAGTAAAATGCTTCCTAAATAGCCTATTAAGCTAGCTTCTATGCATTTAGCTCTTCACCTTTTCACAAAGTTGATCTGGCAAAAGCTACTGACCAAGACCCTACAACTGTTGTCTGACATTTTTGGCACTTGTATCTTTTCAACCAACAAAGCCAGATGTTATGAATGGTCGCCCATGGTCATTGTTTACGTTAGCATGGCGCTATTGTTCCTTCTTTTGTGAGCTTAAAATTGATCTAGCATTCCATCTGGCTCAATTTTAGTTTGTAACGGCCAATCTAATCTGCTTCCTGTGAGTCCTTGTTATGACCAGCTGGATGTGCCAGTCCATATTAGATGGCACTCAAGCCCCCCAAGTACAGTGTCTGTGTTTTTCCACTCCATGTATGATCTGTCCCCTGTGTACTCTGTCTCCACCCACCTCATGTGTTGCTTTGGTAACCAATATGTTCTCCGCCCTTCTCATGTGTCTCCATGGCAACTGATATGTTCTCCTCCCCTCTGTCTCTTTAGTCCTGTGTATAAATACTCCGGTTCTCCAGTCATTCTCTGCTGATCATTGCATGTGGCCAGTCCTGTCTTTGTAAGTGGTCTGTTCCAGTTGTGTTGTTATTCTGACTCCCCGCTGCCGACTTCTGCCTGCCTCCCGACTACGATTCAGTCTAGCCTGTATTGCTCTGTTCGCTGTGTATTTGAGTCCCGTAAACTCTTTAATAAAAACTTGCAAATGGATTTGACCGTCTCTCTCCTGCTCTGTGACAGTCCTGCTCTACATTTTCCTTGTAAGAATTACAGTTAAACATAAAGTAAATTATATTGTAGCTTTACAATGACTTTACATGGGTGGCTTGCTACATGCTTAACAATAACCAAACAACCTGAGAAAACGCACAAAGTTGGGAGCTTCATTATGTGTTTATGAATCAATATGTGCATTCTTTGTACTCCTATGAACACCATGCAGGTTTCTCACCCAGTTCTAGCAGTTCACCGCATTGCTCAGCTAATTAATCTGTTTATCGGTGCCCACTAAACAGTTTTATATCACATTCACAGCTCATTGTGAGGCCCAAGGACAACACACATGCATACAAATAAGTAAAAGCTCAAAGTTAGAGTTTTCTTTCCGATGCTCCTCCATTATGGCTTGCCATTATCACCTTGAATCAGCAGTAAATAGATTTCTAGTGAGAAATGCACTTTAATTATGTTTCGAAAGGCCTTATCGTGAGCCGCCTACACTACATTTGACAGAGTTATTTTTATATACTCAGCTTCTTAGAATGACAGTGATTTGATACGAGGGGGAATTATCTTTCTTCCAAATCAGTGTGCCTGGATGAGTCGTACTTGTTATTTAAAAGGAAGTTGTGAATATAATGACCGAAGAACAACTTGTCTCCTGGATTGGACAACAATCAGACATTTTGGTCTCTTCATCAAGTGGGAGGGAGTGTACAAATGATAGAAGAGAGAGAAAACGGGAGAAAAAGGGTGTGAATCATTCCATTTAATACATGACCCCTGCTTCAATAATTTCAAACCGCGTTGAAATCATTCATCATTTTGTCCCCTTTAGAACACGGAATCAAATTCCACCCTTGAGTAAACTCTACAGGGCCCAGACTGCTTTGCATTTTATGATCCTCTGTCTCATGCAAGCACAGGTGGAAGGCCCATATTTCAACCTGAGAGCCAGAGACATGAGAAGAGACACGGCGGTGAATGAGCTCAGAATTAAATGGATTTTTAAGAGGATCCAGTCCAGATGATATTCAAATTAAATTATTAAAAGAAATTCTTTAATTTGACATTGATTGAAGTTGATTTTATGTATGTTAATTAACAAAATGTTACAGTCAACTGTGATGTTTACTTGAATGAAGGTCGATTTTTGATTAACTATGTTGCCATTTTAAGAAAACCTTGTGTAAAAAAAAAAGGAAACAAAAGCAATGATAGTGTAAAAAAAATCCTTCATCAAAGTTTTGGGTTGGTAAGATGTTTCAAAAGTGCTTTTACACTCACCAGGGCTGATATTTTTGGGATAAAAAATACAGTAAAAATACAATAATACTGTGAAATATTATTGCAACATAAAATAACGGTTTTTATTTGAATATATCCTAAAAAGTAATTTATTTCTATGATGCGAAACTGAATTTACAGTATCATTATCCCATTATTTTCAGTTTAACTGCTTAAAATTTTAGAGGGAACGCAAATTTAATGTTGCATGATTAAACGGTAAGGTACTGTATGTAAATAAAATAAGATAAGAAGACTACAAAGAAGAAAATTATTTTAATTATACATTATGAATACATTTAAGAATGCTCTTAAGCATTACACAGTAGATTAGGGGGCGGTTTTCCGTATAGGAATTATATTAAACCAGGACTAGGCCTTTGTTTATTTAGGACATTTAAGTCAGGGCTGTCTAAACTTGGTCCTGGAGGGCCAGTGTCCTGCTCCAAGCTGTCATGGATGAGGCGAGAGACATTCGGATTTATATGCAGACTGGCACCTCCAGCTTATCATAACACAAGCTCTTACTAGGCATGTTAGAAACTTCCATGCAGGTGTGTTGGTGCAAGTTGGAGATAAACTCTGCCAAACACGGCCCTCCAGGACAGAGTTTAGACAGCCCTGATTTAAGTAGAAATGCATTACCTGTGAGCATGTTAAGACCAAACAATGGCAGTATTATATTTTAAAATATGCCTGTGCAAGCTTTTTCCTGTTTAGACAGCCCTAATTTTTATTTTAATCTAGGACTAGTCTTAAACCCTGTTTGGGAAACTGCCCCATAGGATTTAATTTAATTCTATGAAAGGGCTGAACAAAATTTCTCTCTTTTCCCTGTTTTTAAAAACAAATCCTTGTTCTTTTAAGTGGAATTCAGCTCAAATGATCTAATCACTAGTTTTTTGTAATTAAAAAGTTTGTTTCTATGCTTCTGGAAAAAAGGGCCATTAGATAAAAACCAAAAAGGTCAAAATCAGGTGTTTCACAAAACTAATCTCCTCTCTGCAATAATAAACAAGGCCAGGACTGACCAATCCTGCTGCGCTTTTCATTGGCAGAACTAATTGCATTAAATCAAGGCCATGACCAAAAGCCTTTTAGCGTTCTGCATTGAGCCGCCATAGAGCATCCATCCATTACTCTCATGTCCAGCCGTAGCAAAACGAAACAGCAGGTGTATTTAATATTTACAGGGCACGATGAACCTTTAATGGGCTTGAACAACTCTAAACGCACAGATGAGGCCTGTTGCAATATTAATGCTGTTCGGAATGAAAACACACAGCGTGATACCACTCTCATTTGTTGAGCTGGATGGGAAGAGCATGACCGTTTAGAGCAAACATGGGCTCTGTGAATACCACAGATGAAAGCATAACCCATAAGTAATAAGACATACAAGACTTGTATTACCATCACGGCGACAGACAACATGGAAATGGATCTATAATGGTCGGCAATGAATCAAATATATTGAGCAAGATGAATAAAGTGGTCTCATTTTACCATTTTACATTTGCAGGAATCAATAAATCAGTTTGATGTTATTGGTAATAAACTCTGCCGTATGAAAGAAAAATTACAAATGAGTTAACTTAATATAGTATTCTCTTGGACCACAGTAATTAGAGTGCTGGAGCCTTTTAATAAAAAGCTTCTCTGATTTTCATTCTGCGATAAGTAATCTTATAATCAAACAGTCCTAGATACTTCAATAGCTATATTTTCATTAACCTGTTCTACTGCGCATTTTGAAATATCATAACAGAAATGATTGATTTTGAAAAACGAATCCCTTTCATTCACAAAAACATTTTTATGCTAACTTGAGGTGGGCTAAAGGTCAATGCACACCAAAATTTTCGCATTAGTCATCCTTCCCTATCAAAGTGGTTTCTATGGACGCGAAAACACAAGACAAAAAAAACCTGATACAACTTTTTTTTTTTTTTTCATGATGGACAGGTTTTTGAAGCAGTGTGTAAATCTGATTGACACAACATGAGGTCATATTTATTTTTTAATATATAAAAACTTAATTCTATAGTTAAATGTGCAACTTTGGATGGAAACATAGCTAATGTCTCAAAATGTGCTCAGATTTGCTAAAACAAGAAATATAAAATCACAACTGAAATGTTTTTTCCAAATATGGGAGATGTTTTTAACTTTATAGTTTTCCTGAGATTATTTTCTTTCCCTGGGATTTAATAAAAGATCTCAATGAACTCTCAAATTGTACTTTGATTTTATCTGGAAATAAAGAACATACAGAAATGTATTGTATAAAAAAAGTATTGTATACTTCTCTGATTTTTCTCCTGAAACAAGCCTATTAATCTAGCCTCTAGAGAAAAAAAATAAATAAATCATAGACTAGGTCTACAAAATGACTCAAAATAGCAATGCAATGAAAAAAATACCTTATAGCAAGTCTTCTGCATCTCAAAACATTCTTCTTAGATAAAAGACCTGAATAATATAAACAACAGAAAAAAAAAAATAACAAGAAAAAAAAATGAGATCTTAATCTCTGTTATTCACATTTTTCTCATGGGAAAACTGTTTCAATTTGTCTCTGAGTTTTTAAAGTAGAGATCTCAACAATGTCTCAAACTTTGCTTCGATTAGGTAAATTAAGCAAAATAGTAATTCATCAATTGTTTATCTTAAACAGAAATTACATAAGATGGAGAAAAGAAAGGAATTTTTCCAGAAATCTTGCTTGCTTTTTCAAAGCAATCTCTTCCTTTCTGTTGAGTTTTTGAAATGTATGTATTTCTTAAATGTGCCATAGAATGGAAAACTGAATTGACCTTGGCATGGTTGAATAATAACAGTTCAGTACATGGACATAACATACTG
>JAUCMU010000047.1:4787517-4800693 GCA_032275025.1 Enteromius treurensis | reverse complement strand
GCAGAGAAGATATTAGCTCTCTCCTGACCTCTGAGCAACTATCAGACTAGCGAGGTTATGTTTATGAGATGGGACGCAAGACCCCGACGCATTAGGACCACAATGAACGAATAATAGATCATTTAACATATCTAGGATGATCAAGCATCTAAATTAAGATAACTAAAATGCATAACTTTAATATCAGATAAATAACTTAAAAATTGGAGTCAAATTAAAACGAGGTAAAACCTAAAAGTAAAATTAAAAGTAAAAGTCTAAAACCCAAAACAGAGAAACTACAAGCTTTTTCCTCAGCGCTGCCGGAAGCGAGATACGCAGCATCCGCTACGCAAAAGTAGGTGGACCTTACAGTACCAATTAGACACCTCGTAAAAAATATGTACGCATTGCAGTGAGACTGGGTTGGAAACAACCCTAATGTGTTAACTCATATGAAGTCTACAGTTTTTAAACCCTTCTCAGATTTCAGAAGGCTAAAATTAAGTCAAATCTCAAATATTATGAACTCAAACATGTCTTAATCAAGTTCTTATGGGGTTATGTAATTCGCAGTCACTTTAAAAATCTATACTCACACAATTAATCAAACATTAGACCTATTTATGTTCATCCTAATGACTTTCTGAAGAATCTTCTGAGGAAAAAGTCACAAAGACTACTGAGAACTTTGCTGAACTAAAAAGAAACAAACTTTAAGCCATAAAATGAATTGTTCCTCTGTTGGATCTATAATTGTAGTGAAACAAGCTTTGTATTTATATCCTTGCAAGGGCTCCCATTCACATTCATCATTCTTAATCGTAATTACTTCACACTAACCTAGACCATAAAATGCAGTAAAAATACGTTTAGTATGGTGTGTCTGTATTGTTTTGTTCTCCCTCAATCGAACGCTTCTGCTTTTAGTGTTCTAATTAATAATGTAGTTTAGATGAAAATGTCTTTGTAAGTTAATAAATATAACATCTGGCACAATGTGGTTCCGTTGAGGACATTTTGAGATGTTTCAACCCTACACTGATAACAATCCAGTGTATTTATATAAAGCTGGTACCAATCCCCGTTGACCGAAAAACATTTCTCTGTGGAGTCCATTCTGCCAAATAAGTTCTCAGTGTAGTGAGTAATCTGTGGATTCAGGCACTTTCCAAACCCTTTAGAGACTGTATGAAATGAAGTTGTTTGTGCAACGGCTTACAATCATGCCACAGCCACTAAAATCCGACTGTTGAAGTGCCCTTTCTTCCTGAAATCAATGAGTTAATTGATTATGGTCCACGAGCAAACCATCTTCACGTTCGCTGCGTTTTCTGGATCAGTGAGCATTTGTGGACGCAGGTGGCCGTTTTCCTCGCCAATCCAACATAGGCCTTCATTATTGTCTGTTTAATATCCTGAGCCATCCGGAGCCTGCTATCAGGATGATAGGAGATGAATGAGAAGCTGGGTGAGATGAAATGAGCATCACTTAAAATCTCATCAGGCTCACACACTCTGAGCTCCTTGACCTCGAAAATTTCTACTTTTCCAAAACGGTGGTCTTTATGCTGTTCTTGCCTCAATGTTTCTGTTTTTTTCTTCTTTGATTAGTTCATGGACTTTTTTTTTTTTTTACTGACAGGATGTGTTTTCTTCAACGCAAGGTCATAAGTTCAATTCCCAGCAAATACATATGAAATTAAATGTAAGCAAACTAGCTCAGACAAATAACATTTTCAGAATCATGAAGATTCTAAAGGGAATTTGAACAGAATCACTGTTTTACTGTGGATCACTGAGTCGGTCTAAAATTTGCAATATTTTTTGATTGAATGTTGTTCAAGTCGATCCAATAGGTGCTATTGGATCGACTTGAACAACCATCAATCAAAAGGTAAACTCATGCATTGAGTTCTTCAATAAGGTTAAAATTTGTATCAATTTCACCAGTTCAGCCTGAATCTGGAGGTTTGTACTTGCATTGCCTTTGTGCTACGGGATTCCTTCTGCGGGTTCTCGTTGCAGAAAGGGGTTTCCCAAGGTTGCTGATTGGCTGGTAGTCAATTGTCGTTGAAGTCTCGGGAGTCCGATGATTGGGCGGTGGCTGAAGGAGAGCGAATCGCGGTCCGTTTGAAGTTTGATGCGGTGCAGTCATAGACTTGGAGACATGGCAGGCAAAACTTAACTTACACAAACTCTCACGGACAGAAAAGAAAAATAACGTAAATAAATAAAGTAACGAGACTTGATTCGTTTTCTTCTCATCGTGGCTAGGCAGCAGCAGGCGTGCAAGCTGGAGCCACTGGACACCATCCCAAAATCGTGTTTTAACCAATAGATATGAGTTTAGCTCAGGGTGTGGCGATATTTCTCCTCCCAAAATCATAAATCCAAATGTTATCTTATCAGTCACAACAGTCCAAATTTCCCCGCTCTTGCAGAATATAAATGTGGACATGATTTCTATAACATGAATATGATACATTTGACTAAGAATTGGTGAAAAAAAAAATATATATATATACATTTGAAGCAAGAAGATTGAAGCAAAACCATACTAAACACAGATATTAAACTATAAGCCATTTGATAGTTATTCAAAATACACATGCAATAAGCGATGAACACATGATAGTTCAGGGTGTGGGTTCCATATAATATGCAGTTATGCATATTAGTGATTTAAGTCCGGTTTAATGTATTTTGAGCGTGGTTAGACGTGAAAAAGCAGTTTTGTGCCAGTTCTGTGAAAGTGAGGGCAGTTTTTGTGAAGACCAGAGGATAAAGGTCTCATGAGGAATGTGAAATGACGATGTCTGTTGGATCTGCTTGCATCATGCAGGCAACAAGTTAACATGGGCTGATTTATGACTTCCTCATGTTTCAATGTTCTGATCAAATCTTTAGTCTGATGCACTACATATATTTTACATGCACCTTGAATAGACATAAGGACCAAATTAATTAATATAAATGAAATGTCACAAGTAAAAAGGTTCTGGTTGAATATCTTATATACTGTAGCATGTGCCAAGGTCAAGGACATTGAATGGGGGTTCAAAATAGCAAGCAAACTGGTTCAGACGGGAGTAGGCAGAGATCGTGGTCAAAGACAAAAGCCAAGGTCGAGGTGGGCAGCAAGCAATCACCGGAGTCGCAGTACATATCAAGGTCAAAATAACAGGAAACAAGCACAGAAAATATAACGCTCAAGTCAAGTCAAGTCAAGTAGGCTTTTATTTTCATTTCAACCATATACAGTAGTACACGATGAAACGAAACAACGTTCCTGCAGGACCAAGGTGCTACATATGACAAAAGTTTCAACAAAAATTTGCAGAAAGAGATATCAAGGTTAACATTATAAAATTAAATTAACAATGTAAATTTAAAAAATAAACAGAGATACCACTTGCTCAGTGGATAGCCTCAGCAAGTAAACACTTCACAATGTCTGAGTGTAAGTGTGACGGTTAAATAGTGAGTGTGAGTGGGTGTGGTGGTGAAACATTGCTGAATGTGAACAGGTGTGGATGTGCAGTGCATGTTGGCAAAAGGAGTCAATGATAGAATGTGAGTCCAAGGGAGGTGATGGAACAGGGCGAATCATTGGCGCTCTCCAGGGTGGGTCTGGAGACGGTGACACTCTCCAGGGTGAATCAGGTGGCAGCGGCACATAATTCTTAGACGGCACTCCTGGCCGTAATTCTAGACTGGACCACGGCACTCCTGGACGTAACTCGGGAATGGAACTGGACCATGGCACTCCTGGCTATAACACGAAAACAGGTCTGGACAGCGATTCACCTGGCCGTGATTCGGGAACTGGACCAGACAACGACTCACCTGGCCATGATTAGGGAACTGGACCAGACAACGGCTCTCCTGGCAATGATTCAGGGACTGAAACAGACAACGACTCTGCTGGCCGTGACTTTGAAACTGGTACCGACAACTAGAATGAGTGCTCGATCCCCTCCATGTCTGAGGCAGAGCACGGTAAGGGGTCAGTGACCAGAACTAGCCAACCTAGAGGTTGTGCAGCCACCAGCAGAACCTCCAGGGGAGTCTACATCCCAAGTCGACCTCTCTGGGGGTCGTTCAACCACTGGTGGAAACCCATTGTAGGAATTGGGTCGACCGAGAGTGCAAAGACCTGGACAACTGGACCGGGAGGCTGTTCAGCCACCAGTGGGACCTCTGGGGAATCTACAGCATTAGTCAACATCTTCAGAGGTTGTGCAACCACTGACAGAAACTCTAAGGCATTAACAGCCGGAGCCGGTTCGGGTCGAGGCTCTGGGGTACCAGTACAGGCAGGTACGGTATCAGATGAAAGGTGTGCGCCCTGTATATTTTGAACAGTTGCCTTCACTGCCCTTACAGGCAGGTCTGACATGTTGGATACCAGCCCTCCTCTTCTGAGGAAGAATGCAAGGCTGGCAGTCATCTTGTGAAGGATTTTTCGGGTGGTGATACTCTTGGGTGGTGGCTCTGATGTGGCAGCCATCTTGCGCAGTGGATCAGATGTGGCAGCCATCTTGTGCAGTGATTTAGTTGTGGCAGCCATCTTGTGCAGCGGCTCGGGTTCATCCTCAGAAAGAACCACCGTAACTGTGGAACCGGCCATCGCAAGGGCATATTCAAAAAAAGTCTAAGAGACTGCATTTAAATTTTCCCTATATATATATATATATATATATATATATATATGTATAATATATATATATGACTAGGTCATGCATTTGATAGCATTTCAAACACAGATAAAATATAGCCTATGTCTTTAATGCTGCAATGAAAAAAAAAAACCAAAACATTTTACTTTACATAAGTCAAGATAAACTGTCTATGTTCGACTGTTCAAGCATGCTAAGCTTCACTTATAAATACCTTTTAGTCACAGCTGGACATTTCATGAAGTCACACTAATAAGAAGCAAATTATTTAAAGCTGGAAAGTAATTCAAGAGTGTTCTAGACAAAAAAAAAGGACGTTTATCAACAGCAGCTTGCTGACACTTGACGTCATTTGTTATTGGACCTGCACAGTTTGAATAAAATACGAGAAGGCTTCCTGCCGAGTGACATATTGCCAGTGTTAGACTCTGTTTGCGGGGTCGTATGTTATGTTTGTTTTCTTGCTTCGCCAGTGTTGGCTCTCACCGCGCTGTCATTCTCATCACCAAATTACTGCGTAGTTGCAGCCTGGAGTTCATTAAAGCCACCGGGGTTCACCGGTGAATACAGCATACACACAAAGAAAAGGTTATAAGATACATATTTCCCCTTCTCTCCAGAGTAAAAGTTAATTGACAACTGTATGATATTACATTTCCGCACAACACCGCATCAGCAAATTCCGCCTGTGTGTTCGACTCACGATGTGTTTGTTTGTGTGTTGTGCGCGCCCCATTTTTCATTGAGTTTAACTATCAAAAACTTCAGGCCTCCTCTGGAAAATCATTTCTTCTCTCTCTCTCTCGTCCACTCGCTCTCCCCAGTAATCGCCCACAAGCCATCTGTTCGTCTCCGCCCCTGTAACCGCTGTGGGAATGCTGACACTGTGTGTCCCCTCACGTCCTGACTGATGTGGGACAGTACTGACTTCTCGTGACTTTCACTCACACAATCCAACCGCCAAGATTGGCTCTCCGGATTTGGCAGAGATGAACGGGCGCCGAACGCCCTGTTGAGGAGGAAGGAAGAAAGAGAGAGAAAAATCGACAGAGATGGAGAGTGCGAGAGATGAGAGAGGCAATAAGATATTATTTATGCTCCAGGAGCCCTAATGTATTTGTTTTCTGCAAGCTTATTTCTGCCAAAAAATATATAAATAAATAAAATTAAATACAATTGACAGGCTGAGTTTATATAGTTTATTTATATTATTTATATCATAATTTTTTTCTGCATTGCAAATCTGACTTCTGTTCTCAGAATTTACATCTCACTTTAAAAATGTAAATAGGCCTATAGGCTATTAGGACTGTACACCTACACTGGGTGGGCCCACTTCTAAATCCCCTTTGATGTGCATTCCATAGTGTCCTGCATTAAACAAATCATGTCAGTCCACAACAAGAGTAGCTAATCAAATCGCATGTGATGTGAATAAATTCAAATATTGCGTAAACACCCATTAAAGACAGTGATGCGGTCAGAATGCGCCGGCTTCCTTTTAAATACGATTGATGATTGTGCCCATGCCCGCTTTGTTCCGGGAGTGACATAGATACTGCCTCTTCAACTACATCTTCGAATGAAGACGTCAGCCAAAGAGAGCACTCTTACATAAAAGAGCCAGTGCTCGAAATATGCCGGACACTATGGTACGCATTACCGACACTTTTATGGTTTAATCTTTAGAGTCAGAACGCCAGTTTCAGAGTAATTAGAAAAAAATATAATATATTATGAAAAGAAGCAGGTTTTTGTACTCAGATGTTTTTAAATCATGTAAAATGTGAATTATTGATTGCATAGTTTACCCAACTATTGTGGCTAATTTCGTAATGACCCCTACTCTCTGAGGCGGAAGTGAAAATGTGCAAAACTTATTGGGGTGAATAAATGCAAGACTTATGTTTATAACAGGCTTTCGCTAAAAAAAAAAAAAAGAAAAAAGAAAAATAGACAAATGTGAACTTACCAAAAGTACAGTATAGCCACTATATACTCAACCTTCATTACCCATGACCACCTGGAATATCACTTGGCCCACCCTGCATCTCCTATCTGGAGCCGGGCCTGCTGTACACTGTACTGAATAAAAATATCAAAACATTAATTGTGACATTTTAAAAACAATAAAAGCAAAAAAAAAAAAAATTTATATATATATATATATATATATATTATTGGTGAGAAAATATGTACAATTAAGTTACATATGATTAATAAAATTACTACATTATTATGTCATTTTAAAAGGCAAATTGTAGCTACATAATGTTTAGCAAAAATGTACATAATTCTCAGAACATATGTTATTTTGCATTTTCATTATTATTAATTATTATTATTTTGTTGGTGAGAAAACTACTGGTTGGTTACATATGTAAAACTACTACATTATGTAATTTTGAAATATAAATTGCGCGTAATATTTAGCAAAAAAAAAGAAAAAAATCAATTGCTATTTTTTTTAACTTAAAACCATTTGTAAACTATTAGTAAGTTAAAATTGATTAATAAAATTACAATATTTATGTCACTTTGAAATAAATTGAATTGTAAAAAATTACAGAAGTACTAGTTCATTGCATATCATACATATCATCATCAATGACTATATTATTTTTTCATAATTTTAAATTACAAATTGAACATCATATTTAGCAAAAACATGTAGGCCGACACAAATTTCAGAATGTATATTATTTTGCATTTTCAATTCGGTTTCGTCAAAACATCTTGGCCAATCAATATCTTACAATATTTTACAATATCCCAGTCATTCATCAAATTGTAAACAGAAAGTCAAGGCAATGTATTGTATTTCGGGATGCAGTATTTCGCCCAGTGTGCCCTGGTTGCATTCTGCAGGTCATGTAGTAAGCCATTTAGTTTAACTATTCCATATGCATATAGAAGATGCGCATATGTGCGCAGCATCTACGCTCTTTATCTTGTGAAAAAACTAAATAAAACAAGTTATATTCTTTGAATATATATCCTGTAAATAACCTATTCGCAGCTCTCCATATTACATCATTTATAGAACACTTCTAACTCCATCAATAAAATTGTTTTTCATCAAATGCCCACAATCTGCACAAGTGCCTGGCTGAGAATTATAATGAACTGGATTTTGTTCATAATCAATTGCATAGTCAATCTGCACTTTAAAAAATGTCTCGGCCATTGAAAGAAGGGATTAACCTCATTATTCAGGAAATGAAATTAATGAAGTAGATAAGCATAGCCTTGCACACTGAATAATTCATTCACAGGGTATTAACGTCCCTCTGCCCTGGTCCTCTTCAGAATAAACACACTGACCCCTGTTACACATCCAGTGCATAGTTGCCAAGCACCCAATGATTATGGTATATTAGTATTGTATATCGACAGCAAAGGTTAAAGGCTGTTGAACTGTGATGGAGGGCTCTTAATGAAGATTTAAAACACTTAGAAAGGTTACAAACTCCAAAATATATATAGTTTTTGGCCAGTAAACAAATACAAATATTTCAAATATATGCTAATAAATGTATGAGGAATATTTTTTGAGGAATATCATTAAATATAAAAACATACTTTAAGGGGCCACAAGATACATTTCTGATCTTAAAATACATTTTTTATAAATTAGGATTCAATATTCAAAATATATGTAAATAAAAACAAATGTTACATAAAATAAAATAAATGTGAGCTGAATTAAAAACGGTAACACTTTACAATAAGGTTAATTAGTTAACGTTAATTAATGCATTAACTAATATTAACTAACCATGAACAATATATTTATTACTGTATTAATTTATCTTTGTTAATGTTAATAAATGAAAGTACAACAATGACTGTAGGTTGTGTTACCTCAGGTCCATTAATTAATATTAATAAATAATACTGGATTTTATTAATGTATTGAATATGCGATTAATATGAACTGTAATTTAATAAATGCTTTATATAACCACAAATATAATAATAAAAAAGAAGTGCATAAAGTACAAAAAACATATATATATATATTTATATATATATATATATATATATATATATACAAAATAAATATAACATCGAAATGCTTATAGCTGAAAATAAGATTTCTATTCACAACAACACAAACTGTGCAGATGAGGAGGAGAAACGCCCCATTTATTTAAGGCAGCATATGTTGTTAGCAATGAGCAGGCTTTAATTATGCATATGATATCTCATTAATCAGCACAGGTGAGGGTAGGAAGATATCTGAAGAAAGACACGGACAACTCTCTGGAAAAAAGACTATTACTTCCTGATGAAGGAAATCATTTCTTTCAGTTGGATTCAATTGTAAAACCTTTATCCAAAGAAGACTTGTCTTTCGCGCTAAACAAAAACACATAATTGACTATCTTAAGCCTTAAAATGGCTTGTATCAAAGGGCTTCGGTCTTTTCATTTCCTCATAAGCAGATTTCCCAAGAGGCCACATCTGAAGGTCAACCCGACGGCGGTACCTCATCCTATTTGAAAATTGTGGCACGAGGAAAATCCAGTAATTTAATTTAAAACAGAAGAGAATCTTTTTTCTCCATTTGCTTGAGGTCACCGGCTCCGCCATCATTGTAGGTCACTTTCAGTAAGAAATGTAATATGCGCAAACTATGAAAGATCTCTATTAATAATTGACCCCTCCAATGGCCCAATGTTTGATTCGGGGGTAAAAAAGCACACCCGCTGAGGGAATATCTTATTGTCATTCTGCATTATGAATTTAATTCTAGATAACTTCAGCCTACTTTATCGCCGACTAAATTGAGTGTGTGGCTGCAGGCGAGTACCTTCAGATTGAAGGTACACTCAGGGGAACTTGGTTACATTAGCAAATGTCATGGAGCAACCAAGTCATTCAAAACTTTCCCTCTTTTGTCGCCCATGCGGCGTAAACTACTTTTTGAGTACAGTTAATGTTGAAGTGTTCGCACTGGCCTTTCACAAGAGATGAAAAGTCGATAAAGACACTTTGTTCTCGAGTAAACGATCACTGAATCTAGTTAACTTTGATTCCTAAAATCTTAGTACGTCGTTTTATGACAAGATTACTATACCGATATAATCAACGATACGTTTAAAGGCCTTTTCACACTGGGATGAATATTGCGCGCGAATATCGCCGATGTTTAACACATCTTGACTAAACAAAGAGCGCCAATGTGAGTGTGCAAACTGAAACATAAAACACGAATAAAACGCCTCAGACTTGGTTTTTTTTGGTTTGACACGTTGCGTTAAAAACTGTCCGACCGATAAGCTTGCCGCTTTTGTTCATGTGCCTGGAGCTGCTGAAGCTACAGTGCATGGCTTGGTGGGACTCAAAAAAATAAATAAAAAATTCTAACCACTCAAAGTAAGTATATAAAGAAGATGCCTCTGCAAGATGAATGTAGAGCTGCTAGTCTCGTTGGTTTCTTCATCGCTGGACCTGCTGCTTAAAATATATATTGCCAGTTAACAAAGAAACATGTGAATGGTTTTTACAAGCACGTCTTCTGGCTCCCTTCTTCTTCTGTGTAACAAGCGAGTGTCAGAAGCATAAAAAGTGGCCCAGCGCCACCTTGTGTACTGGGGTATTTCTGTTTTTAATTTAGCGCCGTCGGCTCATTATCAGTGAAAATCATGTGGGTATGAGTAGAGAAAAATGCTGATGATATTAGTGCACGATATTTGTCCCGGTGTGTAAAGGCCTTAACGGTAACTATATTAGCATCCACAACGACAGACAATAATGCTCATTATAAGAACAGCCTGATCTCACGGAAATTCATATAGATTATACGAGGTGGCTAATTCATACAACCTCACTCGTATGAAGTCACATGATTTTGTCTAAATCGTACATACTTTATGAATTTGTATGAATGACCTACACCTAACTCCACCCCTAAACCTGTCACTGGGTTTTAGAAAATTTAACAAAATCATATGAGTAAGGTCATACAAGTTTGTATGACTTATCCACACCATAAAATACATACAAATTGATTGTGAGACTGTGTTGGCATGCACTTGTGTTATATTGTCTGCCAGCTTTAAATGCTCAACTCAATGGATTATTAGCTGTTAATGTTTTTTATAATATACTATGGGAGCCATTGAATGCTTGAATCTGATTGGCTTATTGACTTATTTTCAGAGGTCTTGACTGCATTACATGTCCAATGCACTTTGCCAAAGATTTCAGTTATTTCAAAGGCCTTACAACAGCTGAGTAACCACAAACCATTATGGTACTGGCCAAAAAAATGAACACAGTAAACGATAGGATAAAACCGACAGATCTTCTTAAAATTAATTTATTATGTACAGAAAGCACATATTCCATTCATATTCCCACTCTCTCTCCCTTACAGACACACAGACATTCAGTTCATTCATTTCGGTTTGCAACCTCATCAAAAATAGCCAAGTGATATTCTGCCAACCAAAATTTTCAGTAACTTTCTTGACCTTCGTTTGAGCCAACCAGACGCTCAATCATTAACAATGTAAATGAATACCCCACATAACGACCCAGGTACACAGCACCAGCAATAATCAAAATGTCATTACGATCCCCGCTAACGCTCGGACCCATTCGCCTAATGACCCATCCCTGATTACGCCGTTAAAAAGTCACCAAGTGCAAATTTATGCAAAACACACCCATAAACAATTGTGCTTCAAAACGCAAGCAGGAAACGTATGTACGTGATTCAATTTGTAGGACTTGAAAAGGAGCACGCCGGTAAACACTTAAGCTGTTGGACTTGTTAGTCGACAAGCCATATTATGTTACATTTACCAGCTTACATTAAATAAATATAACCAGGTAAATCCAACACCAGCGGCTGGCAGGCTCTAAAAATAAAATGACCCATCCTTGACCAGGAGAGGAAAAGGCTCCATGGATTGCTGTCGAGTGAGCGTGACTGGGGGTCTGCAGAGCAGCGGTTGGGAGCGGGCATTATAATCCACATGTCATGTTCGGGACGCGAGAGGCCTTTATCTCCTCGCTGCAGATACATGCTAGAGCCACGCAGACCGCCGCTGCGTCTCTCAGAAACATACGCCACAAGGACAGAGGTATGAGCTAGCGCTAAGCCAAGGGATGGTAATTTCACATCGCTATGTTTGCGACCACAATACATATTCAATTAGAGCGTTTAAAACTACTAACACGTAGCTTAAGAAGCAATGCTAATTGTGTGTTCGGGCTACGCAACAGAGTACTTTATCGTCTAATAACGTTTCAAGCAAGTTTCTACCAGCTAGTTTGAATATGGATATTTAGAGCTCCAAATCTCTAGACTGTATATGTTATTAAAGCCACTTACTACCAAACAACATCTCTCCAGCTAGAGCGTTAGCATATTCTAAATGATTTAAAAGGATTTGGGCTACACTTGCTAGTGAGATGTTCGTGACGCAGCATAGCACATGCAGAAGCTGCATTCGGGAACAGAGCTGCACTATTTTGGAATAATGGTTGAATATGACTATTTGACGAAAATATATATATATAATTAACATTTCATTATTACTGTACAATTACATTTATTCAGTTACAAGCTACTTACAGGTACAGTTGAGGAATACAAGAAGTGATACATCATAAAGTGGCAGAAAAAACACAGAAAATGCTTGCAATGCAAAGTTTCAGGAATTGTTCAGATTAGTTCAAGCTAGACAGGAAGAGCTTAAAAGAAAGAAGAGTGTCAATTGGCGACCTGTAAATTGAACAAAGCTTTTACAAACGTGTTTTAGTTTGCCTCACTCCACAACAACTTGTTTTAACTTAACATTATTAAGAACAGAACTGGAATGTAGGAGCATAAATGATAGTGGCATCCATCATAAACAAAAATCGAAATGCCAAATCTAAAGAAATTCATCAAAAGCTTGATGTTCCTTGCATTATATGAATAAGTCACATTTATGTAAATCACAGCGTGTTTCAGTCAATAAACACATAACTTCGAAATACTAAGAGCACTATCTATCTATATAACTATCAAACACAGTCTCACAACTAATTCGTACATATTTTTTTTGAGTTGTGCGAATTTGTGCATATTCGTACAATTTACATTTACATTTATTCATTTAGCAGACGCTTTTATCCAAAGCGACTTACAGATGGGGAAGGGTTAGGTACAACCTCACTTCCAAACCCCAGTGACGTGTAGGTTTAGGGGTGGGGTTAGGTGTAGGTGTATCTATCATCTCTATTTTATAAATAAAACCATGACATACTGCTGAAAATTATTTTTACAATGAATAAATATATCATATATATGACAGAAATTGACGTTGCTTGACGATTACAATAAGTTACTTTTCCATTAAAGTCGCAACATGTTTGGATGTATATATACAGTATATTTAAAGAAATTAATCTGTATACTCCAGAAGACACTGTACTCTTTGTAGTTACCCTTTCAGTCGAATCACTTCGACGTTACATATGGGAACTCGCCAGAGAGACCGATTTGCCTTTGAGC